>VRLP01008669.1:0-15782 GCA_009660295.1 Lophius piscatorius
GGGCATTCCACAGACGAGGGGCAGCAGAACAGAAGGCCCGATCACCCATGGTGCTGAGCTTAGTCCGGGGAAGGAGGAGGCGGTATGAGTGGGTAGAACGGAGAGATCGTGTCGAGGTCAGTGGGGTGAGTAGTTCTTTTAGGGAGGGGGGTGCGTTACCATGGATACACTGGTGAGTGTAATATATATATATTATATATTAATATAGCGAATATTAGCACTTTGACATTTGATCCAAATGTAAAGTGCATTATAAATTAAATGTATTATTATTATTATAATTACCCTTGAATATCTAGACTGGTGGTTTCAAACTGTCGATCTCCCGATTGGAGGATGACGTCTCTACTCACTGAGTGTGACGTCACAGGGGCTTGGAGCCAAATGTTTCTCCAATCGGGAATTCATTTAGTATACCTTGAATAGTAGTACCACTAACTCCTTCTACTTCTACAAGTTAAGTTTCAGACTAAGTTAAAAGTTTTAATAGTAAAACAAATAGTAAAACATTTTTTGGAGCCAAATGTTGCTGTTAATTTGACTGTGCTTTTATTTACACCAGGCGTCACATGTGAAACCTCGCTCTGAACGTGAGAACCCGTGAAAATATTTCTGCGTCAACTTGCATTCATTGTAAACACCACTGGTTTATTTTCCATTATATTAAAGTGTTTAGGTTTTACACACATCTATAGTGACTGTTATTCCTTTGTGTACATGTAACTTGTATTATATCTGTTCCGTTGTTCTAATAAAGTTTTGAAGGAAAAAAACGTTCTTCGGAATCTTTTTCCGGTTTATGGCGAGTGGGCGGTTCTTCAGCGGACATAAATTGCAGACGGACCGCTTCCTTCGTTCACTTCCTCCTCTGGTCTGATCGAGGTAAGCACGCACCTACAGCTACTCATTTTATTTAATTGCAAACTTGTAACTTAGAATATAAAACAAGTCACTTTAGATTTAAGTTTATTTGCTAATTTATCTGCAGCATAGTCTACTCCCTTATTTACGAGTGTTTATGAAGTGAAGTGGCCTTTAGCTGTCTCTACTTATGACCAATGCAGGCCACAATCCTGAACAATCCGTCATTTAAAATAGACTTTTGAATCAGATTAATCTCTTAAATGTCATTAAGTCATTTATTCTTAAGTATTTACTTGGTATTTAATGGAGTTTCCTTTCTTGACTTTTTTTTTTTTTTTTTTTTGACGGTAATGGCGGCTGCTGGTTTGGTTAGGCTAGAGTGTCTCTCAGTGATGAGAATTTCACAGACCTGTCCTGAATGACTGTGATTGCATTTATCAATTCTGATGTGAGACACTTTATTAGAATCAAGTGACTTTCTGACACTCTGCGTGGAGAGATCACGTGTCTGCATGGAGCGATCACGTGTCTGCCTGCTGCAGCATGCTAACTCATTCCACGTTTTTTTTCCTCTCCCTTTTTAGATGATAGTTCCAGAAACTCATCTGCAATTAAGGTAACCATTAACTGATTGATTTTCCAAAGAATAGAAAGTGTGATTAGAGAAGCTGGCATGCTACAGTGATGTTCTATTTGAACTCTCTCACTGCAACTGTATTGAAGAAACTCAATCAAAATTCTGAGTAGCATGAAGACAGAAAATGATGCACCGCTTCAGTTTTCCTCATTACTCATTACATTTTCTCACTTTTTTTTACCCTTAGGTGTATGAACGGGTGTGTAGCAAATCTACAAGGTAAATAAAATGTTTTTTGTTAGTAATTCTATGAATGTGCTATTTAAGACCAGCTGGACTCGGATTCAGAGCAGGATGCATTTACGCTGAGATTTCCCTCAAAGGAAATGACTGAAGTTAAAGACAAAAGATCCGTATCTTCCTCTGGAGCTCAGGTGCTGCAGTGATGAAACTGAACTCTCTCTTACTGAATCAGTCTTTGAAGAAACCCCTTTACCAGATTCTGAGGAGCACATGAGCTTCAACAAACCCAGCTTTAATTATCTGCTGTGGATGCAAGAACTTAAAAGAAACCTATACAAACCTAAAGAAATTGGATTTTTGGAGAAGCTAGACTGTTAGATTTGCAGATGCTGCTAACCTTATCTGGTTTTGTTGAGCTGGATAATTTATCTGAACCCTTCTAAAAGGCCAAATATCTGATTATCCCTTCAGTTCATGACTGACTTCTTCTTCTTGTACCTTTTAGATGATTCGCGCCGTCGGCATTCAGAACAGCTGGACGTCACTGAGGTGAGAGAAAAGAAGCATCTGCAACATTTTTCTAAACTGTGGTGTTAATGATGATTAAAATTAAAGACAAGCATATGCCTGAATCCTAGTGATGTCAGCCTTTAATCTGATAAGCCTGGGTTTAATTGATAGAATCTTTTGATCGTAAGTGTGCTGATCACTAACGAGTCATTCTCTGCCAGGTGGGAGTTGACCAGGAACGATAAACGGGGACGCCGCATGGAAGTCCTGACAAGTGAGTCCTAATATGAGGCTGTTATAGGGGCTGACTGTTGTTGGAAATGTCTCGCCCTGCTGTCAATCAAATGTCATTATATCCCTGAGAAGTCTGAGGTATGAAAATGTTGCTGCCACAGATCTTTAGTGTTAATGCGGTAACTCAAAACTGCTATGTCCTGTTTTCAAACTCTATACCCACATAGACCTCAGTGAGGAAATGAGTTGATTTGGGGAAATATATTACATATTTCTGACACTAGGTGGCAGTCTACATCACTTTCTTCAGACATGAAGTCATATTAGACCTACCTTGATCAAATCAAAACCTCAAGCACTTATTTCAGATAAATCTGCCCGACAGTAACCACAAACAGGTTGATTGTTTGGTTCATAACAGCGTGAGGCATTTCTGACTGTTTGAAAGGATGAAATGGGATAATACCCATGAAATATCTGGAAGACTATAATGTCACATGACAGTTTGTCACCAAAGCCCTGATCAAACATGATCATGGCGGCGTGCTGGTAGGTTGTGGTTGAATCCCTTCTTAGGTGTCTTCTCCTCTTTTCTCAGAGCCTCGGTGTGGGTGATAGTATGAACCTGCTGGAGTCACTCGGTGAGTTTGAGAGCATGTGGACGTCGATACCCACAATGCAGTTGCAGTGATGATGATACTTAGCTCACTTTGAACCGATGTGAAACGACAAAACATCTGAGCAACTGCATTTATCCAATCTGTTAATAGATCCACCGCTAGTGACGCCTGTTCTGTGAATAACAATGTTCCTTCTCGTCACCAGGTGATGAACGATGAAGGTCTCTGGAGCAGCATAAAGCCTCCTCGCTGAAGGTGAGTTGTTTCTCCTACGTACCAGCAGCCTTTACTCCACCTGCTGATAATGATGAGATACATTTGGAATCTCGTTCGTCTGAACTCCTGTTGAGTAATGGAATATCTGATATCGGCGCCGGTGGACAGTGATTTGTGTGAAGCTGGTTGCTACGTTGTGTTCTGACTTTTGCTGTTTGTTGACAGGAAGCTGCTGTCGGTTACAAAGATGCCCCCTGACCCCCTCGAACGTCGGTCTAGGTGAGTTAGTCCTGAATCTACACACTGAATCACATGACCACCTTTAATGCCAGCGGGCTGCATGTAGTCAACCAGAAACCCACGGGTTTGTTTCCTTTGTGATGACACCCGCACACGTCTTACGCCATGTGTCTACGCCAGAACCTGAGAAGGTGGACCCACTGGTGTTGCCATGGCAACAAGGGGAAGACCTGTTGGGGTTACCAACAGTCTGAATGGAAACAACTTTAGAAACTTCATACTGTTTCTCTCATTCTACTCTAATGAATTTACTAAGGGGGGGCTTTTTTTTTACAACAGTTTACAGACTTGACACTATTTACAGTCACGGGTTTGATTCTACAACAGATTGGAGAATATCTTGAGGATGTAGCTGGTCGTTGTGGGTAGTATAGGCTGAGTTTGAATCGGCGTGTTAAATGTCCTCGTCCTAATCTACGTTTGTTTCAGGTGGGTGACCATGCGGCGCTGAGGACGATGGGGCGGCGGGACCCTCTGACTTTAGGTGAGCATACAGTGGGTGTGACGGTTGAGTCTTGTGCAGAAGTGATGAGTTTCCTTTTACCGCCCCAGTCTGATAATTCATGACTGATTGGTATCCCCTCTGATCCCAAAACATGGAAGCTGTCATGCCGTCATAAACGTTTAGTCCAAGTAGACTGACTGACTCTGTCTCTGCAGGTTAGACGCCAGCAGACGGACATTAGGACCACCTGGAACTCCTGCAGGTAAGATGAAATGCTGCTTCAGCTGGAGGGTTACCATGAAACCCCCCTCCTCCTTTATAGCCTATATGTTACACAACTTTTCTGGGTCTGATATTCTATTAACTTTTTTTTTTTCTTTCTCCATAGGTCTTACAGCAGGAAGTCCATCTCTGGTCTCGTCTTTGTCGTCAATCATGGCGGTGAGTTTTTCTCAGGATCTCTTACATTCTTGAAGTGATGAGGTTTTTTATTACCGCCCCAGTCTGAAGATTCATGACTGATTGGTATCCCCTCTGATCAAACTGGATGTGTCAATCAGGGTGACTTGTAGCAGTCGGTTCTATTATGAGCGTCTGTGGTTAAATAGACTGCCTTGCTCATGTACGAGCAACGGCTAATATTTACAGCGCAGTGGGAAAGGAACAGGAATGCAGTTAGTGACTCGTTACTGTTGTGATAAATGCAGTTAAAACATCCCCATAATCATGAAATCGTGTGTTTTTCCTGTAGGCCTGTCCGCAGGAAGTCCAGCTCTGCTCTCGTCCTCGCTGTCAATCATGGCGGTGAGTTTTTCTCAGGATCTCTTACATTCTTGAAGTGATGAGGTTTTTCATTACCGCCCCAGTCTGAAGATTCATGACTGATTGGTATCCCCTCTGATCAAACTGGATGTGTGGCTATCAGGGCGAATCGTAATAGCAAAGTTGACTCTAGCGTTCAATTCCTGATTGAGCTTCGGTTACATTATTCGACTGCCTTGCTCATGTGAGTGACAGCTGTCACATTTACAGTCAGTGGCTCATTGCTATCGTGATAAATGCACTTAATTGTAAATGTGGTTAAAATCTCTAATCATGAATCGTATGTTTTTCCTGTAGGCCTGTCTGCAGGAAATCCACCTCTGCTCTGGTCCTCGCTGTCAATCATGTCGGTGAGTGTCTTTCCCAAAATCAACAATTCTAGAAGTGATGAGTTCCTTATTACCGCCCCAGTCTGAAGATTCATGACTGATTGGTATCCCCTCTGATCAAACACCACCAACAAATCACCCCCGATTCTAACTTCTGATCTAGTATGACTAAATTATTTGACTCGTTACAGGTTCACGCCGAAGCCCGTCTGCTGAAGAAACATTTCTGGAGATTGTTCCGGAGTCTCAGATGTGATGGTGGAATTTGACCAGCTGATGTTACAGGACTCTACAGAATGTTGTCAATGTTACTGAATGATGGAACTTAATAAAGTTGAGTAAATCTGAAATGTGGGTGGTCTTTCTCACTTTATACAGTTCCTGATAGAACCATAGAGGGTCACCACACTGAGTGGTCCATCAGTTGTGAGGGCATGGTGGAAAGCCCAGTGTGGGCCCTAAGGAAGGTCATTAGTCTAACCAGCGCCAGTCGAGGCCCAGATAAATGGGTTGTGGCAGGAGAGTTATCCGACGTTAAAGGCTTATGCCAAATCAATAAGAACGAGACAATCCGCTGTAGCCCCCCCCCCCCCAAAGGGAAAGAGCTTCTTAATAAATTGAGTGACACTCCAGGGGAAATGTGCTGCTACATTACAAGTTCTAACTTCAAAGGGTTGCACTCTTTTTTTTTTTCTTAAGCCATGCCAGAATTCAGACTTCACATCAATAATCCTTGTGCTGAAAGTTTTAATCTTAGTTTATGAATTTGACAACTTTATTTTCTCGGTTCTGATTTTTTTCAATGCATGACATCAACTGTAGTCAGATGCTTTAATAAATATAAGGCATTTTATCACAAGTCAAACAGGAATTAGTTAAATTCATGAAGGTTTTCTGTAGTTCAACTAAAGCATAACTGACGTCCTGCACTGTCAAAACAGAATATTAACAGGCTTGTTTACTAACAAACATGGATTAAAACCATTAAAGTAACCTGATTTGAGTTTAATTTTGTGATTGAAACTTGCCTGGATCTCATCAGTAAACCGGCTGAAGCAGGAGGTAAAAAGATCACAAGCTTTTATTTATTTTTTTTTTTAAAGACGTGAAGCAGAAATGTCATTGAAACAGATGAAAAGTTACTTAATTCAGTTCCCAAGCTTTTTTTTTTTTTGCATGGGAAACGTTTCTGCCTCCTGTAAAAGTTAGATAAATGAATCAGACGGATGACATCATGCTGTACTGTTAAATCTTTTATGAGTGTAGATTCCTAATGAGTCGAGAACATTGCCCCCATCTGCCGGGTATGAATGCATGCAGTAAACATTTGTTGGGCCGGGGTACTTTTGAGTTCTTGATAAACGGCGTTCAGGCTGACATCAGCGCACACGTACATTACTCGTGACAGATAAGTGTGTTAGACATAAAAGCCCAGGCTCTGCTGACAGGAAACGAAGCCAGGCGTGGGTCTTGAATAGAGGAAGCACCGATGGAACGTAAAGATGCTTTTTCAGCTCGGTTCTGATCCTTCAGTCCAGTCATCGGCCCGTCATCACTTCAGAGCTCCAGAAAATAAGTTACAGGATGAAGAAAAAAACATCAATCAGAACTGAAGATCCTTGAAGCGATGTCATCGATGACCCAGTTGATTCCAGGTAACAGATTCTCTCCTGTGACGGCGCTGCAGCCCATGATGCACCAGCGATGGCTTTTGATCTCATCCAGGGCCAGAACCTGCAGGACCCAATATATTAAAAACATGTGACCAACAATTCATGGATTATTCAGTTATAGTCTGACAAGAACTGAAATATGAACTAGACCCAGACCCGACAGCCATGATAAAAGCCCCCAATCTCCTGCGTTGTACCAGCGACCCCCAATTGAACTCCTCACATTAAATGTGACTCATTAATAATCTCCAACGGTTGATAGTGACTCAAACTTACTGTTTCTATGATGTCATCCGTCTGTTCTAGGATCAGATCCCAGAGTGACTCAACCAAACTATTTCTATGATGTCATCAGTCTGTTCTAGGATCAGATCCCAGAGTGACTCAGTGATAAAGATAAATACGGCTAATTAGTTTTTCTGAGCTCAGGAATAAAGATTTCTTGGAGTCGATCCATAGGAGTTAAATGTAAACACGTCTGGATTGATGGTTGGGAAATAACCGTCAAAACACTGAGTTTCTTTTTCTCTTCACAAAAATCCCTCGTACTGAGTGAAACATGAGTAATCACAGTAAATTATGACAAGCACAAGTTCAATCTTCTTAAGGAAGATCAGACGAGATCAATTTGGACCAACTGTTGAGATGTCTATGTGGGTATAAAGTTTGAAAACGATCCACGGAATAGTTTTTAAGTTAACATGTTACCGTGGAGAATTGGAACAAGAGAATATAACTTAGATGAAACTGTATTTGTTTCAAATAAAACACCTCACCTCCTGTATCGCCTCTTTCGACAGGGCTCCTGGTAAATCCTGTTTGTTGGCAAACACCAGCAGCGTGGCACCAGCTAGCCTCTGTAAGAAGGGAACAAACCCAAATATAGAGATTTATACAATAATGACAGTAATTAAAATCATTTTTCTCCTTCTCTTTTTCCTATCAGCCCTCCGGCGAGGACTCCTGAACCCGACGACAGATTATGAGCGGAGATCTGTGTTTTTCTGTTTTACCTCCTCCAGCAGCAGCGCACTCAGCTCCTTCCTGCAGTCCTCCATTCTGAGTCTGTCTGCGCTGTCCACCACCCACACCAGGCCGTCTGTGCGCTCAAAGTAGTTCCTCCAGTAGGAGCGCAGGGACTTCTGCCCCCCCACATCCCAAATATTCAGCTTAAACCTGGGACATGTGCAAAGAGGGGAGTGGGTTTTCAACACTACTGCTTCTACTAGGAGTGGAAAAAGCTGTGAATGTTAACTTTTAATGATGGAAGAGACGTTGGGCCGGAGGTCCGGTTCAGTTGACTGTGGAGGTATGTGGATTTATAAAACTTTAAACGTGTGTTTGTCAAGTATGAAGAAGAGCAGAGAATTTTTTTAATAAAAAAGCTGTTCTTAATCTGTAAAATGTGAATTGTTAGCGTAGATAGGATGTATATCGACGCCGTTGATTCATAAGCACCAAATTTAGACTAAATCAGAATAGAAATAATGGCCCCAACACTTTTGGGGATTACGCTCCCCCTAGTGGCGGGAATATGTAACCAAATCAATCCAGTCCTTCCTTGCATTGATGTCTAAGGGTATAACATTGGAAAATGATCCATTCAATGTATTTTTAGCAAACAAATACAATCCCATAATAGCTCTGACTTTTCTTTTCATACTCTTTTTTTAAAGTAGGACTTTTACTTGTTGAGCATTTTCACAGCAAGAAGTTTCAGTTCTGTAAAAAGAATATAAACAATGCCTGCTATTTGAATAAAGTGCGTGCATGTGCGCACGTACCCTTTGTGCTCCAGAGTCTGGATGTTGAAGCCTAGCGTTGGGGAGATGGTGCTGATGTCCTCTCCGTTAAACTTCTTCAGGATGGTGGTCTTACCTGCGTTGTCCAGACCTCTGCAGGAGGTTAAAGAACCAACCCTCACACCTGACTGTCAGGCTGTATGCCTCTTATGGCTAACGAGGTAGCATGAAACAGCAGAAACAGATACAAGAACTCCAAACAAACGCCAACAAGCATGCGAACACAATGCAACATTCCCAATAATTAAATATACATTTCTGCCCGCTGTTCTTATGTTATGACCGCAGAAATAACAAATTACGTTTACAAATGAATGCTAACACTAGCTAGTGAACTGATACAGGATACAACATCAACAGTCTCATCTCCCTCTCCTTCTGTTTCATCTTCTTCAAAATCGACAGCAAGCCCATCCCAGCAGCGTCCCGCTCAACTTCAGTTTTGATTAAAAATAAAGTTAACTCGTTTACTGGTTTATGCTAAAGCTTTGTACGGCAGATATGATGCACTCATCAGGGGCTCTGCGAACCCGGAAGAGGTACCACGCTAATCCCGCCTTACCTAGACTCAGATTGGTTTGCTGTCAAATGACAGAACGATGATTGGTTGTTGGAAATATTTAAAGCTGTTTGATTGGTCATGATCATTTTTAAGCGTGACCATGAAGGAGCGGTGCGTTTATGTTCGTCTGGCACACTTATGCGGGATATTACACACTTACAATAGACACATTTTTCTTTATACGTTTTACCCTGACGTCACAAAAGGGGCAAAATTACCGGTAACCGTTTCTTTTTTTTGAGCCACTTTACATCTAACAACTTATAGTTTAATGGTTTACAAACACTACTTTTTGCAACTCGTAGTTTTAAAGGTTTATTTCACCCAAGCACTATTTATGTGAAACTGTGTCAATTTTAATACTTCATTCCACTCAAACAACCTCTTCTTATTTTAAAGATGTATTCCAACCAAAAACTACTTCATATCTAACCATCAATAGTTTTAGATGTTTAGTCCACAGAAATACTTTGCTCTGTCTAACAAGTAATAAATACATAGTGTATTTGGGAAAAGTGGATCTATTGGTAGAAGGATGCTGGAGATGGATCTGCCTGTCCAGGAGAGAAAGAGGAAACCCAAAGAGGAGGTTCGTTGGTGTGACAGAGGTAGATGAGGAGGAGAAGGCGACAAAGAAACAGATGATCAGCTGAGGTGATTTAGAAGGGAAACATGGGGGAATATTCATCAGGCATGTTGAAAATAAATAATCATAGAAAGATTGTCGCCCACATGACGTTTCAGTTTCAGCCACAACGGTACTGCTGTCGGACAAAACCGAGTCTACAGAAGCTGCTGATGGTCATCCCTTTCCCATCAGTCACCTCTGAAAGTCCCTGCGAAGGAAGAACAACATTCTTTGGTTAGGAACTGTTCCTGTCCCACCGTGATGCGTTCAATGTATGTAGGAAATATTAGGGTTGATAAAAGCTTCTCCAGTTGACCACGTTTACTTCTGTTCATATTCTATTTATTCATATATATTTCATTCACTTTTATCAAGACAAAAGTGTTGGATGTTACTGACGGACGAGTGACTCTCTAGAATCCTACCAAAGAACAGGATTTCATCAGGGACATAATCCTTACAGAGTAGAATTTGTTTTGTTTAATTCTGCCCCAGAGTCCAAAGGGTCATCATATTAAAAAAACAAGTAGTTTTATTCTGTTGTGAAGGTTCAGACAGGTGTTAAAAGTTATGAAGTTCATAAATGTATCGCAGCTAATAATAATAATAATAATAATAATAATAATAATAATAATAATACAGTGCTACAAGGTAAAAGCAGATAAAAGCATCAATAAAAAATAAAATAACTATATAAAAACATGACCAAAAAGCAGTAATGCTAATTAAAAGTTATAGGCTCTGATAAAAAGGAAAGTTTGAAGTCTTTTTTTAAATGTGTCACTCGTCTGTGGAGCCCTCAGATGGTCTGATAGAGATGTGTGCAGTGACGGCGTCAACATTTGAAGGGCAATATTTACAACTTGTAATGTGCAATAACATTTCTTTCGACAAGTAATAGTTGTTTCTCAACTTTTTAAACTCCTGTTTTATTTGAATTCTTTGCACTAGACGTTGTTAATTTGTTTTCTTTTTAAGTTTTGTGTGCGGTAAATGTTCGCTGTATGTAAAAGTCTATGAATGTAAAAGTTCTTGCTGCTCTTTCTATTTGCTGTTTTTTTTATATTTTTATTTTGATGTAGTTACACCGTCTGTGTGCAAACGACAAATAAACCTCTTTGAAATCTCTGACGGTGTTTGGAGTTACAGTTTATGTCCGGCGTCAACCGTTTTGTGACTTGACGCAAATATAATATTATTATTATTATTATATCTTAAGCAGAATAATTTTACTCATTGTGGCGATAGAAAACGTAACATTTTCTCTTTCTTAAGGCTTTTTGCAGTAAAACGAAAACCAAAAAAGGAGTTGCTGAGTATAAACGTGTTTTCTTAGAGACAGATTGCTGAGGTCATTGACAGGCACACGCTTAGAAGTGAAATGAACGGGCTGTACGTGAAGGCATCACAGAGGCTTCACTATAATACAGAGAAAGTGAAAGAGATGTATTGCTGTATTGTGATGCCACACCTCACCTCCTCACGATTACTATTACCTTGTGCTTCACACTCAACCAGAACCACGCGTCAGCAGCTCCTCAGTCTCCTCCTCAAACATCTCCTCTCCGTCAGAACCTGATCTCCGCTTTCATCCCACACGTCGCACCGGCTGAACGGAGGTTTATGCCGCTGCTCGGACTTGTGGATCTCTGCACGGATGATCCTGGATGGACTGATTCTGCCGTTGGATCGCCGACTGACCAGCCTGTTTGAGGGGGGAGGGATGCCCCCCTTCTCCATTGACAAACCCCGCAGCCCCGGCTCCCTGTCACCGGAGGAAAGCCCCTGCAACTCACCGGGATCGGTAAGGGATCCTCCTCCGTCTGATCATATCATAACATCAGAGAAAGACCATCATCAGCTGGACAGAAAAGTTCTGGTGATGTTCGGGATCAGCCCTCAATCATATATAACGGTATTATTGAAATAAACATCAGATGCTAATTATGTATGATAATTTTTTTTTAAGACCCAAGAACTTTATAAGTTCTCTTTTAAATAGACCTTAAATAAAACCATGACTTTAGATATAATCATATCATTTTCGATATAATCTAAAAATAGAGTAAAAGATTTCTCCGATCAGTCTATCGTGAGATAAAGATGATTAAATTAGAATATAGCGTTCATAAAAGTGGTTGAAAGACGAATAAGGTTGTATTTCAGGTAACAGCCTCTGACTTTGACTAAATGACGGAAGAATTCATTGAATATTATAATATAATATTAGTAATATAGTCATTCTTATATCTTCTGCCGACAGATGTGGCTGACTAGAAGTTTATCTAGAGGTCACCGGGTTTGTGGTGGGAATCATCTGGGGTTAATCATTTAACACGATAATAAGTGTTTTTTGTTTCATTCTGGAAGAATTAAATACACCGTAACTTTAGAAACGGCTTCGTGCTGCGAAAACGAAAGGTTGGAAAATGATGATTTACCATCTCATGTCATCTTTGAATTAAACTTATTTAACGTGACGTTTTGGTTTAGATGGGTTCGTAATGTGAACATCCCGAAACCCCGTTACCCCCCCAGAACCCCCCATAATAAAGCAGGGGGACACCTGGGCCGGTATGTAGGGAGTTTATGTCATGATCTCAAAGACCCTGAACTATGAAAGGTTCATTTCAAGGGTAGATGTTGGAAACCTTTACAGCAGTGTGTGTGTTGTATTCACGCTTCACAGGAGCGAGAAGGAGAGGAGGGGTCGATGGGACCGAGGGGGACTAAAAGAAAGGAGAAGAACAGAAACGCTGCCAGGAAGAGTCGGAGAAAACAGACCGAGAGAGCAGATGAACTCCACGAGGTGTGAAGAGATGAAGTCTTTCCTTTGCTTCCACTTCCCTTTAACCGTAGAGTCAAGAGTCGCTGTCACTTTCTGTCCCTCTAACAACTGACTGACTGTGTGTGTGTGAGTATGTGTTTGTGTGAGTGTGTGCGTGTGAGTGTGTGCGTGTGAGTGTGTGTGTGTGAGTGTGTGTGTGTGAGTGTGTGTGTGAGAGTATTTGTTTGTGTGAGTGTGTGCGTGTGAGTGTGTGTGTGTGAGTGTGTGCGTGTGAGTGTGTGCGTGTGAGTGTGTGAGTGTGAGTGTGTGCGTGTGAGTGTGTGTGTGTTGTGTAGTCTGCAGCGTGCTCGATGCCGTTTCTTGTAAGTAGGAGCTTTAGGAGAAGGACTTTCGCTCTTTTAGTTTGCCCTCCCTCTCTGCTGCGCAGCTCACACAAACACACCCACACACACGAACCCACGTACACGAACCCACGTACACACACGAGCCCACACTGGTTGGATTTATGAAGCTAGAAGAGAAACGACTGAAAGATATTAAGGGATATATTCCTTTAAAAATAAAAAATAAAAGTAACGAATGGGATGAATGATGAATGATTTAAGGGCACTGCCCTGAAAAAATAAGGAAATTAATCTTTATTTATGATTCTTTTTTGTCCATTAATTCAAATTATTCACAAAAATATATTTAATTTTTACATGAAATGTTTTAGGAAATCTTAATTTTTCCTTAACGTTTAAAAACATGCTAGACCGAATGATGATGTTTAACATATTACATTAATGATAAATAACACATGCAAAGACAGAATGTTTCCCAAAAACATTGATTTCTCTGAGAAGACATAAAAGGTTTAATCACATTAAATCTCGTTAAAGATAAACGTCCTCAGTCTCACCCGGCAGGAATGTTTTATTACGGCCCTGTGGAGGCCTGCAGCCATGTTGCATCGGTTCTGCTATCTTATTAAGAATTGGTCTTTTGGATGAATGTCTTTAATCTCTGTTTTTTACGAAGTTTCGCAATACAACAAAGAAGAAGGTGCGGCCGACTCAGCTGGACATCAACCAGTTCTCGTTTATGGCACGTTATGTTTCTTTAACTCCCCTCATGCTACTTTCCCTCTTCCTTCACCCTCTTCTCTCTAGGAGCTCCAGCAGCTGGAGGGCTCCAACGTTGCTCTTCAGAAGGAGATTGCCTCGCTGAGAAGAGACCTCCACCTCTACACGAGAGCTCTAGAGCGCCATGAACCTTCCTGCCTCCTCCGTGACGCCGCCTCCACCTCCAGCTCCTGTCAGGCCAGATCAAGCCCACCTCAAGCTTCAATCCCCCCTCGAACCACCGCCCATTCTACCTCCTTATCCCCCAGGCGGGATCTTGTATCCCCTGACCGTGTTGAAAACCCTCACCTCTCCTCTTCATCACCAACGACTACAGCGGAAGACTCTTCCACCAGCTCGTCATCTGAGGTCCTAACTCCCTCCACGTCTTTGTTTACGTCTTATTCTGTCTCTTTGTCGACTTCATCAGCGCCTCACTCTTTGTTTGGTCATGATCCTCCTCCGTCGAAACCAGCGAATATTCAGCATCCCCTCACAGATCTTCCCTCCACAGCGGCTCTTCCTCAGTCACAGCAGGAGGCCGTCCAACACTATTCCTCCACGTCTGCAGATTTCTCCCCGGTGGTCGACTTTCTCATGAAACCGGACCTTCTCTCCATCACATCATCTAATGATGTGATGCCTCCTTACTCTTCTTTAGCATCCGGTTTTCCCTTTGAGTGGTCCCAGCTTCTTTCAGGACACCTCAGAGGAGACCAAGTCAGTCCAGGTCAGCCGCATTCACAGTCATCTCTTCAAGATTCTGCTCCTGACTCCCTGCCGGGGTCTCCTGAGGATAGCCCTCAGCTGCCTCCTGCCTCGGTTTCTGCCTCAACGCCAAGTTATAGTCAGGACATCAGCCCCGATCCTGCTTCTCTGCTTTCCCTCCTCATCTCCCCACGCTCCCCCGACGTACCTCCGACTTCTTACAGAAGCTTCGATGGACCTCCGGCCTCACCGGCACCAGTGGGCAACACCTCCAGAGATCTCTCCTTCTCGGCGCTCCTGGAGGACAATGATTGGATACTACAGTGAACGGGCTAGAAGCACTACACGCCACATCCACGGATGTTTGTCTGAGTCAGAATGGACATGTAGTAGAGGTCTTTGTATTTCTATAGTCAAGATCACTTTAATGAACTCTTGTTTTTTTTTTTTAAACCAGTTTGGACTTTGAGGCGAATGACAGCTGAGTTCTCCGCCTCAGAACTCCCGTGGGCAGCTGCCACCCTGCCGCCCCCCCTAGATCCGCCCCTGTTTAGGAGTATAAGTGAACCCCACTCAGCTGTCTGCTTCTTAAAGGGAGACATTTGTGATTTATTATTGCCTGCAGGTGAATATGCTATAAAATCCATCAGCTAACAAAAATATTGAAAATCACAGATTGGTCGTAAAGTGTTTAAAGTCTGAGGTGAGGTACCGTTAAACTGGCTCCACACTTGAAACGTTGACATAGGAATCTTTGCAGCTTCAAGGAAATGTCAAAATATCCGTGATCATGGAGACAGAACTCCAAGGAAACGACTTCTCCTCAGCCATTTTCAGATAAATTAAAATACTTATTTTGCTGCTACCATTAATTGTTTGCAATATTGTAATCCTAGGAAAAAACTTTTTTTCTAAAGCTACACTTTATTTCTGTACATACAACCGACCTTTACCTCTGGGTGAAATGTCATGCAAATCCGCCATTTAGTTTGTCTTGTTCACAAACATACAGACAAACTAACACACAGAGGTGAAAACATAAGCCTTGGCGGAGGTAACAACCACTGCAGGAATACCCTGACCCCCCCAGCGCTAGGGTTCCACAGAGTATGAGGGGCCCGAAGCCCCGTGCCCCAGGGAGGAGGGCATGACCACACCAAAGGAAAGCAAGGCTGTCATGCCTGGTAATTGGGTTTGTTGTCATATTGTTTCCTGATTGCGTCTCCACCCTTAATTGTTAAAGCCTGTGTCCTGTTAAGAATCTGCTTCGGTGTATTTAAGCTGTGTTCCCCTCCCCACCTGTGCCAGATCGTGTTGTTCCATTGTGCCAACCTATCCAGCGTAATTCCTAGTGTTCC
>VRLP01008670.1:5000-15781 GCA_009660295.1 Lophius piscatorius
GTCTCAGCCGCACCGCCTCCGATTAACGGTTTCCTGGACCTTCTCTCTGAAAGGTCCGTTTGATCTCTAAAGTTGACAGTAAACCGGGCCGTAGAAAACACTCTATGAATATTTGTAGTGATACTAATCATTACACTGTGTCCACTCATAAATGTGTGTGAAAAATGGACTTAATGCATTCAATATAATATTAAGCTGCTGTAAGTTGGGGGGAAGCTGCTCCGCCCGCTCCACCCGCTCCACCCCGGTGGGGCTGCAGCTGTACAATCCATCAGATGTAGATCCTGATCAGGATTAACACTCATCTTTTAAACCTTATGACCTAATAAACACCGCTGCAAATCAAAACAAGCACTCTCCCCAGCGCTCTTCATAACCCCAGATGTGAAGGTGATACCGTACCACTGTGTTGAGCTCGGGGCTGTCGGGGTTGTTATCTTGGAAGTATTCAACAGCTTTCTGAATCTTTGCAATACAAGCCAGATACTCATCCAGTCTGCCGGTGGGTCTGGGGGAAACACATCCTCAGGTCAGGACACAAGAAACCCTCCTAGATCCCGCTCCAACCCGGCGATGGGGGGCAGAAAAACTCACCCCTCTCTGATGATCCTGTCCGTGTCTTTGGCCACGTGGTAGTAACTGATGACGTGGTCCATGCAGGACAGAGTCTTGTCCACGTTCTCCTGCAGACGCTGCAGATTCTCCGTCTGCTTGTGGACCGGGATGATGGAGTTCTCCAGCTGCATCAGGCGACTCTCGAACGAAGACAGGATGGAGACCTGTTGTGTGAGGAGGACATCAGCGGAGCTCAGACACGTACACAGAGCTCCTTCAACGATGCAGCAATACGACTTTTACAAGAAGAAGAAAAGTTCTGCTCCTTCTTTGAGATCGACAACGTTGATCTTTAACAGGACGAAGACTCAAGAGACATCGTACTTAGATTTGTAAAACATGGACTATTTGTGAAGAGGAAAAATATTCAACTTTTCTCTATCATAGCCACATTAGTGCAGGTCTAACTGAAACAACGTCTTATTGTTTGAGGCTCCAGAGAATCAAACCCAAAACCTTTCAGGTCGATGAAACTTTTCTAATATTGTTGAAAAGTGACGCCCCCTTCTACAGATGGCGCAATCCTGACATTTTAGCTGGTAGTATCATACAAATGATATATACGTATACTTTAGTTATTACTACATGTTGTTGTTGTTGTTGTTTTGTTGACATCGTACCATGCCTTTAGTCAGCTGATCGCTCTTCTCCAGGTTTTCTCTGATGAAGGACAGAGTCTCCTGCTCCTGTAACGTCACACAACGACATAAGGACATAACGTCAGTGGACCGGGACATTATAGTAATATAGTAATGTTATTATTAGCCTGTAAATAACATTGTAACACAAAGAGGCCGGTCTGATGGGTGTTTTTCTGATATGCTAGTTTCTGATGCTACTTCCTGTCCAAACATGTCTGACCTGCTTCAGTTTCTCTTCTATCTCTCGCTTCCTGGCGGACGCGTCCTCCGTCGGAACCATTGTGGAGGAAATCCGCCGACTGATTAAGATAGATTAACAGAGCTGATTAAATCATAAGAAGACAAGAATGACGAACCCAGCTGCTGTTGGATGGATAGCTGATAGCAAAGTCAAGTGAGGCAGGTCAGCGGTTAGCATGAGTTTCCTGTCAGCTTTTCAGAATAAAACGTTGTGTTGATCATTTTTCGTCACACCAAGAAAACCTTCATTTTACTAGTGAAGCTAGGAGGAAGGTTGACTTGATGATCCACAAATGAATCCCTTCCTTCAAGATATTTCTTCACCTACATGTCCGATACTAACATGCGCAGCTACGTCATACTTCTTATTAAGAGATATAGTCAAGTATTTTCAATATCTGCTTACTTACAAAGTACACATGATACAAATCATGTGTACTTTGATTCACACATATATTCTCACATATACACTCGATATATTTACTTCTAAATACCATACAAAGGGTAATTCGATGTATCAGACGTGAGTTGACCTTATTTATAAGGTTTATAAGATTATTTATAAGATTTATAAGGTTGACCTTATTTATAAGGTCAACTCATACTCATACTCATCCTTTATGAGTTGACCTTTTCTTTATTTATAACATTGCTGGTTTTTGGTAAGGCTTTTATATAGTTATTATTTTATTTTTTATTGATGCTTTTATCTGCTTTTGCTTTGTAGCACTTTGAGATTTGATCCAAATGTAAAGTGCATTATAAATTAAATGTATTATTATTATTATTATTATTTTGATAGTATTTTCTCATCGTTTCCGGTAGGTGTGTTAACTTGATGGACGTAACGTCCGTGTCAATCTTGCTATCCTCTAAGAGTTTTCGCTTTATCAAGTCAACAAAATAAATATTACTTCCTCACTGACTTAAAAACACACGCGCGCTGAAAAAAGCCACAGCACATAAAAAAAAAAAAAGTGTTTAGGACACTAAAAAGTGATGCACCTCAGGCGTCTTTTAATGCTTCCTTTTGTGAATAAAACAGATATAATACACAAACATCTCAAATATCTTTAGCTTGACTTAAGTCCCGGTGGTGCGGTCAGGTGACTCAGGAGAAAATGAAACAGCTTTGGGAAAAATTAGAATCAACTTATTCATGACCCCTAGCGTGCTGACTACCCAAAGCTACCAAGGTGCGTTATACCTGCTGAAGGAGACTCACCCACCAGACACATACTGACCTCAGGCGTCACCTTGGCAACGTGGATCCGCCAATCTAAGACCGTCAGAGACAAAAGCTGTTCTATTGGAGTTTCGGGTGGAGTGTGTTGTGTTCCTAGTTCCTTTGATGTTCTTTTGGTAGTGGAGCTAGAGGCTCAGGGGGCTGAACAGAGACGATGAAGTGGAAGACACAGGAGACAAACTTCTACCAAGGTTTCCTCGTCATCGCAGAAGATCAACCAAGAAGGAAGGAAAAGGAAAAGGTGGAGAGCCAGACTCTAGCCTTTAATCTGGATCCACTGCAGAATGTAACGGGTTCTCCCCTCTTCATGTCCCAACTCTCCCAGCAAGTTTCATCAAAACCAGTCAACAGTCTTTCTCTGTATCTACATCAACTTACTCTGATAGTTCAGAATTTACCCAGGAGGGGGAGCTTCTCTTTTCTTTTAATTATTCAAATTGTTTGTCCTTTTTCTGATTCGGTCCAGATGAAATGCAGGTGAATCCACTTGGGCAGATCTACATTGTGTATATCCTATTTTACTCATCGGGGGAGCTCTTCTATTCTAACAAACAAAAAAAACATTCTTCTTGGGACATAACTTCACATTTACGCTTGTCTGATTTGTCTTTTTTAGATCAAAGGCTCTGACATCATTATATGACAGAAACATGAAAGTAAACAATCAGTGAAATTGTTCAGAAACTCTTTGATAACTTCTGCATCACATTTGATAGAAATACCACAAAGTTCATCTTCTTCTAGTTTCTGTGGGTCAGAACCAGACGGACAGACAATGGACCCAATACGGGATTTTAACTGCAAAATACCACTTGTCCACTAGAGGGAGCTACATGCTCATACTACACTTGGCGGTAATATTAACATAAGTTTTTATTCAGTTTTTGTAGAAAAATCTAGAGCACTTATGTTCATTCATTCATAAAGATTTGTTGTCTAATGTTGAGAAGTCCAGACTTTTGTAACGTGGGAGGGGGTCTTCACCAGGGGCGCTCCAGCTTCAGGGAAGGCAGAGTGACAGGAAGTGAATTCTATTAGTGATTAAAGCAGATCTCACAGAAGAGTTTGAATAGATAAAACGAGGAGATTGGGTAAACAAGCTCTGACTGATGATGTAGAGAAGAACGCTTTCTGAATATCTGATAATTTCCTTTTTTATTTGTAATGAGCGAAACAGCTGAAGACGTTTTGTCTGCAGTGACACAAACACCCCGCCGGGTGTCGCTGCAGACTTCTGAAGGACGGAAACACGTCAGAGGGTTCAATAAAAGGTTAGAAAGATTCGTAAACTTGGAGACACAAAATCACACCAGTAAATACTGATAAAATATAGTCTTAAATAACAAACAAGTTAACTCACTTTAAACAATAGAATCTTTCGTTTTTCTTTGTTTCACATTAACAGATTATTGCAGGTATTTATATGTATTTTGTCTTTTCAAAAAGTTCCGTTAGCCATTATTAATATTATTATTATTATTATTACAGAAGCAGACACTTAAGTGGCCCTGACCTCCTTTTCTTGATTGACCTTATTTTATGTAAATTATGAAATGCTGATGTGAAAATGACAAGAATGATAAAGATAAGAATTGACTGAAACCTAAAGAAGTTATTTTTCATGATTGTTTTTCCATGATGTCTCTTTTCCCCCTAAACATATTACACATATTATAAATACATATTATATCGTCCAAAGGACAAACTCCTGAGAAATGATCAGATTTAAATTGTACTTTTTTCTCAAGTAACTGCGTCACTAGATAAAAATGACCAGACGGCTCAGAATGTTAGAATTGTATTAAAACAAAGATGTCCCCGTTTCTTTACATACATACGTATTTACAAACCTCCTGCAGGTACTTTACAGCTACCTTACAACCTCGTTCATTCTGCAAACACTCGCTGTCACAACAACAAACACTGAGATTAGGTGAGGATTAAAGTGAAGAGAAAATGAGAACACTAACTGAGGCGGGGAGAACGGGACTCGTGAAATTATAACCAGCTCAACACTTCAAGGCCTCAGCCTTTTATGTCAGACAGCATCCGTTACTGTCTGACAGCCGATGACTCAGGTGTCAGACAGCATCCGTTACTGTCTGACAGCCGACGACTCAGGTGTCAGACAGCATCCGTTACTGTCTGACAGCCGACGACTCAGGTGTCAGACAGCATCCGTTACTGTCTGACAGCTGATGACTCAGGTGTCAGACAGCATCCGTTACTGTCTGACAGCTGATGACTCAGGTGTCAGACAGCATCAGTTACCGTCTGACAGCCGATGACTCAGGTGTCAGACAGCATCCGTTACTGTCTGACAGCTGATGACTCAGGTGTCAGACAGCATCAGTTACCGTCTGACAGCTGATGACTCAGGTGTCAGACAGCATCAGTTACCGTCTGACAGTTGTTACTCAGCTGATGACTCATCTGGACTGCAGCTACCAGACCGCAGACTTTACCGTCCATAACATAACCACCTCAGTCGGGACTGGTGGAAACAGGCTCCACATAAGAATGCAGAAGGTTTTCTTTCACTCATACATTATGAAGAAAGCAAACATGTTTTAAAAACACATTTCTAATCTACGTTCTATGATTCCTCTTCTTTGGACAGCGTCTGTGAAGAGAAAGACCACAAACATGAAGATTTGTCCCACAGAAAAATGATGCAACCCTCCAGAACGTTCTGCTCAAACTTTGAGTCACCTGCTTGAGGAACTGTCGTCCAAAGTAGTTTGTGGCCACGTTCTTCAGGCTGGTCTTTCCTCCTACTTTACAGCGAACATAACCGTAGGAGTTGGCCCCCTGCAGCACCAAACCCATGACCACCACAGGCTGGGGAGAGGATGACAGACAGGTGGACATCTATGATTCAAGATAATGGATCCTCACTAAAGGATGTTTATTTATAAATATATAAATTATTTATTCTTTATCATTATTCTTTTTTAACTCATTCATTCACCCACCACAGACGTTTCCACTATAAAGAGCTGTGTGTGTTTCCCACATACATCAATGAGCTGAGCCTTCATCACATGACATCTCCCTTCATTATCATCAGTACTTCCTGTTCCTACAGAGACCCCCCTGCTTCACCCACTACTCACTAAACATGATTAGTCCAGCGCTGGAAACAACCACACACCCTATTAGAGCCTGTTTGACTTCTTCATTAAGAACCAACAGAACTTCTGAGGAGCCCACAGAAGGCCCGGGTGGCTGGGAGGACCAGACAAACTCCAGGATGATCCCAGAACTGTTTTTGTTGCTGACAGGTTCATTCTAAAATAAGACAATCTTTACCCATCAAACTCTAGGACTCACCATCCACTTGATCTTGAAGGAAACCAGGGTGCTGAAAGCGAAGACGACCCAGAGAATCGGACAAACGATCAATCCTAGCCAGAAGATTTGGGACTCGGAATCTGACACTCGTTGCTTCGCAGTGCCCTGAAGGAAACCGGATGACCTCACAGTTAGGACAGCTGCACAAAGTCTAAGGTCTGCTGACAGTAAACAAGCAGATTCATCACGCCCACACGGCACAAGAGGTCAGTACCGTGAGAGGTTTACGACCCAAACGTACGACAAACACCGTATCAAACGGAGAGCAGCAAAAGAATATCTGACCTTCCTCGCCTCAAACACCCAGTGGCTGCGTCCATCATCGTCCACCTGGTTCCACCACCTCAGACCAACCATCAATCTCCCAGAGATGTTCTGTTGGTACAAATTAGGTTCTGTTGTCAGAAGAAACTCCTCGTGGTAATTCAAGTTCCTGTTGTTTGCTGGAGAACGTGTATTATGTGAAAGGAACCTTTACGGTCCAGAAGTCACAGGAGAGCAGAAGGATGATGGTCACCATGCTGGCGATGTAACTTTGAGTGAAGTGCTCACAGAGCAGGTAGACAATGATGGCGGTCACTCTGAAGAACAGGTGGAAGAAGGAGACCACAGGATGCCTGGAAACAGAATTTAAATATCTTTAATAAAACCTTGAGCAGGTTTTAGCAATATGGACAAAAACACTTAACCCCTCTGCTCTGCCATTCATGAGCATTTTCATCAACCCGTTCTCATGCACATCGTATTCTTCATTGATGGGTGTGAAGATGTCAAAGACCACCGATAAATGATCGTGATCCTCACCCACCGTCCAAGGTCATGCATCCACATGGTTTTTGATCCAAAGGATCAAACCTTCATATCGATGTTCAAGCAGTATTTAAATAGAGAAAAGGTTTTCTGAAAGATGCGTGCGTTGTTTTTAATTCCTTGAGTACTCCAAATCACAAATATATGACATACAATTAAAAATAAATATTACATTATGTTAGAAAGACTGAAAACAAGAAATCTTTGACTTAACAGAATCAGTTTTCACATCAGGTGTTGTTGAAGCAGTCAGTCATCTCCTCTCAGCAACAAAAGAGAAACATTTGGAGACACCAGACATTTGTTCACTTACTTAATATTCCCCTTCTTTGACCTTTTACCATCATCTTCCTCCGCATCAAACAGAGCAACATCTTCATCATTCAGATCCTGGGGGATGAATAAGGAAGAAGCTGAGACCTTTGAGAATCAGTACACAAAATCAGCTCAACTGAAGTCTAAACTCGGGCTACGATCACGCTGCAGGAAAAATGTGGCCCGTATTTTATTTTTACTTGAACATGACTCTGATCTGATTTTTCATGACGGAGGGAACAGACCACTGAGACAGAACTTTTCAAAACTGAGGTGTCGTTTCAATATGTGTTTCTGAATCAGATATGGATGCGTCTCCTGCTGATGTGATGACAGTGTAAATAATTACATCAGCGCTCATTTGAATTTAATCCCACTGGATCAATGTTTTGGCAGCAAAAGTGAACAAAGTAAAGTAAGGATCATCGCAGGAACAACCACCAGGATACATCTGGTAGCAAATTCAATACATTTATGGGAAATACTTCAAATACTTATTACTTAGAATTCACTTCAAGAAATGAATGCCTTCACTACTATTTCATTTATTTTGATAATGAATTGATTTGAATTGTTAAAATTATTTCACTTTCATCTGCAGCTTGAACATAGCCTTAGTTTAGTCATGGTCGACGTGGGTTACATACGAGCTTAAACGATAAAAGCCTGTCTAAGTGAATAACCGTGTATTAATTAAAAATATTAGAGCACTTTACGATCCTTACATTGGTCAAAACCACTAGTTAAAATGCTGCAAGAGTTCACAGTCGGTAAAACAAACGCTACAGCTTCTAGCTAATATTAGCTAGCTAATAGGAACACTACAGCTTCTAGCTAATATTAGCTAGCAAGCATTGACAAAGGAATAAAAACAACAAGGAGACATTTGTCAGAACAAGCATTTTCCGTTGTGTGGTTTAACATCCTTAAAGTAAAGTAAACATTGCTGTGTAGCAACAGCTACAAGCTAGCCTCTAACCAAACACTCAGCGACACTTGTGCTACGGATGTTTTCTACAACGAGACAGTACTTTGTGCTCAGCAGCCTTTCAGATACGATATCATCCGTGTATATTAAGTTCTGCTATGGATAAAGAATACACATTGAAACTTGTCACTTACGGCTGCTAACATGTTGATTTTCAGGTGGACCTTCCTTGCTTACATACTCAGTCAGATGATCACGTGAGGAAATAGACGCCACGTAGTGTCTACGTCATCATCGTGCGCCGCGGTTAATTCGACGACAGCAACAATAAAAACACATATACTGACTTCTGTTTTAAATCACTTTTTTTTTCGGTCTTCCTAAACAGTTTGTTAAACTCAGTAATGTCATACCCAAGCCATTTTCTACTTTTGACCGAGGGAATCATATTGAATAATAATTTAGAACCAACATTACCAAATGTTTTTAATGTGGAGCTCCAATTTATTGATAACAAATGTAACAATAATCTGATTAGACAGATATAAGCTGATGAGTCAATAAAACGGATGAATGATTTTAGAGACATGGATCCAGCCAAAGCACTAAAATTAAAAACAGAATTCTTGAAGTATCAATAATGCCCAAAGTAAAGGAAGTCTTGGTTTATTAATGCATTTTGGTGATTTTTTGATTTAATTTCCAAGGTGACAAGTTGTCACTTAAAACTTTTATTTTGTGTTTCCTCAGGTTGTTTTTGTTTGATTGACCAGAAGGAGGTAGAAGTCTTCTTTTACTGAACTGTCTCAGAGAAGCCAGTCAAGAGCTGAAGAAAGGTTTTTGGAACATGACCTCCACGGGTGAATCAACTCTTTAACATTCTACTTACTAACTTGTTCCTCGTGTCTACTAATTAAAATGAATTTCCCCCTTGAACCAGATATTTCAGTGATTCTGAACTGTTTTGATCCAAATGTAAAGTGCGTTATAAATTGAATGTATTATTATTATAATTATTATTATTGTTATTATTATTGTTTCGGGCCCTGGCTGCTTGGAAAATTTCAGATCAATATTATGTACTTATTTATTTCTGCTGTATCTCTTCTGCTTCTGATAAGCATAGAAACAACTTCTTGATTTATGAACCCAATCAATCTGGTAAAAGGTGGCCGATTTCACATTTATTCATTGAGCCCAGAAATCCGGTCTTAATCCATAATCGTGAACAAAAAACTCCTTTTCTGGATCAAACTTTTTATTTGCATACACAAAATTGACCATCACCTCTGAAATCATAATTGAAGAACAGAAACAATAATCCTAAATGTAAACAGAAGTATAAATATGTAAATATGAGTATAAACAAAAAACAGCTGAACATTCTCAATTTATCACATCAGTTTCACAAAACATCCAGGTTTTTTCTTAACATTGCAGGTTATGGGTCTGCTGAAAGGGGCCAATATTACCCAATTATCTTCCAGGAATTGTTGGTAATGATGTATATCATTGCTGCGCGGCGGCGCCTGAAACTATAGTTCTGTTAGAAGGTGAGGTGGGAGGAGAAGGGCTCTTGAGCCGTAATGGCTCCCCTGGTGCCACCAAGGCCACAATATTCTCTTTCTTGGACAACCAGAACGCCGGGTACAGCGGTTCCAGGAACTCCGCCTGGTACTGGTGGATGAGCGTCATGCCGTCGGCCACACCGTAGAACGCCAAGAGGCCTTTGGTGTAGTCCACATAAACCCCGACACGCGTGAACTTCTCCACGCTCAGAGGGGTTTCCACGTCGCTGTGCCAGGCGGAGAAGGTGCGGCCGTTCCACTGGAGACACCAGGAGAAGTTGTTTCCTGTGATGCAGCTGTTGTTCTCGCTGCCCTTGCGGTCGATGCTCTTGTAGGTCAGACCAACGTGTGTGCCCTCGCCACTGATGTCCACCTCAAAGTAATGACGCCCCAGGTAGAAGCTCTCCGTCGCCAGAACTTGGCGGCAGTTTTCAAACCGCTCAGGCACTTCAGGATAAGGATGCTGCCAGGGTGTGGTATTGGTCACCTTCCTGTTTTCTTCTGTCAGGCGCAGAAACTTGTGAGCTGTGTCGGCGTCCAAACTCATGTGGGCGGAGTCTGGGACAAGATTGTGAAAATGTTAGACCAAATGTTACTTAGAGCTGCAGACACCATGTTGTTGTTTTTATAAAACTGTCCCAAGAGGAGAGTCCTAGTTAGCCACACCCACCCCTACTAGACAAATAATAATAATAATAATACATTTAATTTATAATGCACTTTACATTTGGATCAAATCTCAAAATGCTACAAAGTAAAAGCAGATAAAAGCATAAATAAAAAATAAAATAATAACTATATAAAAGCCTTACCAAAAACCAGCAATGTTAATTAAGGTTATAGGTTCTGCTAAAAAGGAAAGTTTTAAGTCCTTTTTTAAATGGGTCAGTCGTCTGTGGAGCCCTGAGATGGTCAGGGAGGGCATTCCACAGACGAGGGGCAGCAGAACAGAAGGCCCGATCACCCATGGTGCTGAGCTTAGTCCGGGGAAGGAGGAGGTGGCATGAGTTGGTAGAACGGAGGGATCGTGTTGAGGTCAGTGGGGTGAGTAGTTCTTTTAGATA
>VRLP01008671.1:0-15771 GCA_009660295.1 Lophius piscatorius
CAATGTGGAACCAGTGCTGGTCCTGGAACAACTTGTGAAGGCCAGATTGAAAGTGGAACATGCATATTATAAGATGATAGACAATATGCAGGGGTTTAACCCCATATGGGCAGTAGGGGGGTCTTATGTTCTGTGGGGGATGATGGGGAGTTGCGACTTAATTTTTGACAAATTCTCTTCTTTGCTTAACAATAAGGTGAAGAAGTGACTGTTCTGGATATTTTTTGAAATTGTCTAATAAAGGAATTTTGAAACCTCTCTCTATCTCTTTCTCTATCTCACTCTACCTCTCTTTCTCTCTTCATCTTTCTCTCTCTGTTCTCCCTCCCTCTTCTTTTCACTCTTCACCCCTCTCTCTCCCCTCTCTGTCACTCTTCATCTCTATCTCTTTCTCTGTCTCTCTTTCTCTAACTTCATCTTTCACCCTTCATCTCTCTTTCTCACTTTTCATCTCTCTCACACTTCATCTCTCCCCCCTCTCTCTCTCCCCCCCTCTCTCTCTCACTCTTCATCTCTCACACTTCATCTTTCTCCCTCTCTCGCTCCCTCCCTCTATCTCTCCCTCTTTCTCTCCCTCGTCATCACTCTCTTCATCTCGCTCGCTCTTGCCCTCCCTTGCTTTCACCCTTCATCTCTCTCTCCGCCCGTCGCTGAGGAAACGGCGAGATGCCTCTTTGTTTTGTGGAGCGACAGCTGGAGATCTGACAAACATAAACACATAAATCGCTCAGCATCACATGACTCGTTCCTAGGTAACCATGTGACAGGGCCCGCCATCGCTATGGAAACCTCTCTCTCTTTCTCTCTCTCCCTCTCTCTGTCTCCCTCTCATACTCTCTACTGCTCTCTCTCTCTCAATCCCTCTCTCCCCCACTCCCTCCCTCTTTCTCTCTCTCTCTCTCTCTCTTAACCTCCCTCTCTCTCTCCCCCCTCTCTCTCTCCCTCCTTCTCATACTCTCTCTCTCCCCCTCATACTCTCTCTCCCTCTCTTTCTCTCTCTCTCTCTCTCCCCTCTCCTACTCTCCCTCTCTCCTTCTCCCTCTCTCCCTCTCATACTCTCTCTTCTTCTTTCTCTCTCTCTCTCTCTCGCTCTCCCTCCCATACGCTCCCTCTCTCCCGCTCTCTCTCCCCCCCTCTCATACTCTCTCTCTCTCCCTCCCATACTCTCTCTCTCTCTCTCTCCCCCTCTCTCTCTTTCAGGTCTTTGAGGAAATCTGTGAGAAGAGTAAATTTTCCTGTGGATTGTTTCTTCTCTCAGGTGTGACGGTTGCGGAGGAAGACACCGTCACACACAGATGAATCCCGGCGCCGGTGAAGACTTGCTGGTCGATGATAAAAGCAGACACGTTTTAATGGCGCCGGTGGTACCTGGTGGTCTGGTTAAAGGTGCGGTGTGTAGAATTTGGTGGACTCTAGCGATGACCCAGCCGGATGCCCGGACCTCCCTGTACAGGAACCTCGGGGGCCTTCAGGCGTCAGACGGACGCACTCTGAGAACCGTGGGTCAAAGCTGACGTGGAACTTCATCCAGAGAAGAGAGAGAATAAAAACCGGATGAAGGATTGATACAACAGAAGATGTGTGATCGTTATTCTCCTGGTCAGGCGGATGGATCTGTGAGGACAAGGTGAAGATGGACAGAGAGTCAGATTGAAAGAACGCAGCTGATGGTGACAGGCTGAACATGCAGGTGAGACACAGCGAATTTGTCTCCATGGTAACCAGGTAAAACATCCCACCCACAGACAGGGTGACTAAACTTCTTAGTCAATCAATCAATCAATCAATCTTTATTTATACAGCACCAATTCACAACAACAGTTGTCTGAAGGTGTTTTCCAGAAAGATCAGGTCTAGAACAAACTCTTTATATAATTATCTACAGACACAACAAATTCCTCCTTGAGCAGAACTTGGAGACAATGGCGAGAAAAAAATGCCTTTTAACGGGCAGAAACCTCGAGCAGATCCAAGACTCAGGGTTGGACGGCCTACTGCCATGACCGGTGGGGTTTGAAAAGAGAGAGAGAGAGAAAGAGAGAGAGAGAAAGAGTGAGAGAGAGAGAGAGAGAGAGAGACACAGGTGAGGAGAGATACAGACGGGGGAGAAGCAGCAAAGATATCAGCTGTAATCCACTTTCTCCAGTGGTTATAAAGTTATGGCTGAACATTGTTTACTAAACAACGATCTCTCCATAATATCTTGTTTTCCATCTTAACATTTCGTAGGGGTCACAGAGGTCGTGTCTCTCCTCTGACATTCATGAATGTTAATACAAAGGTTAATTATCTGAACATCGTTACAAAAGCTCCTTCGATCCTCCTTAAGGCTCCTCACATCTTTGATCAGGGAGATCATCAGCAGCTCGGTGCTTTAACTGAATTCTGCTCCACCTCCTTCTCCCGCTGAAGAAGCAGCTCCTCTTCAGACATCATAGGCCTTTAACGATCGAACAGGTGGGAGTCTCCTCCTCCTCTCCTCAGAGCGCCAGACTCCTCCTCCTCTCCTCAGAACGCCAGACTCCTCCTCCTCTCCTCCGAGCGCCAGACTCCTCCTCCTCTCCTCAGAGCGCCAGACTCCTCCTCCTCTCCTCAGAGCGCCAGACTCCTCCTCCTCTCCTCCGAGCGCCAGACTCCTCCTCTCCTCAGACTCCGCCTCTCCTCAGAGCGTCAGACTCTTCCTCCCCTCCTCAGAGCATCAGACTCCTCCTCCCCTCCTTAAACTCCTCTCCTCAAAGCGAGGACTCACCTCTTCTTCTCTGTTTCCTCCTAACCCCTCCTCCGGGTTGGAGGGAAGCCCCTCCATTCTACATCCTCCACCCTCTTCCTCCCCCACCTTCTATCCTCCACCTTCTTTATCCTCCACCTTCCTCCACATGCACCTTTACATGAAGACACTGCTCCCCCCACCTGTACCTTACCTGTACTTACCTGTACCTACCTGTACCTTACCTGTACCTACCTGTACCTTACCTGTACTTACCTGTACCTACCTGTACCTTACCTGTACCTACCTGTACCTTACCTGTACTTACCTGTACCTTACCTGTACTTACCTGTACCTACCTGTACCTTACCTGTACCTACCTGTACCTTACCTGTACTTACCTGTACCTACCTGTACCTTACCTGTACTTACCTGTACCTTACCTGTACTTACCTGTACCTACCTGTACCTTACCTGTACCTACCAGTACCTAAGCTAATCCTCACCTAGCTAAGGTGAGGATTAGCTCAACTTTAGGACATTGTGTCCTAAAGTTGAGGTTGGAAGCAGGAATAATGGACCAGCATGAGGATCTGAGAGACTTGGACAAGGACCGTATTGTGATGTGAAGAGAACTGGATCAGAACATCTCCAGAACTGCAGGTGTTCCTGGTCTGCAGACGTTAGAACCTACTAAAGCGGTTTAAGGAAGCACAGCCTGTGAAACAGAGACCTGGTCAAGGCTCACCGATCCATACTTCATTGTTCCAGAAGGACATTCAAGGAACCCGCCGTTCTTTGGCGCCGCCGTACCGAACCACTCCAGAGCTGTCTGATGGCCCTGGCTGGGATTGGGTCAGTCCACGGAGCAGTTTTGAGTCAGAACCTCCTCTGTGGCGTCATGGCCGTTTGCAGAGGGCGGCTGATGTGTGGAGTGAAGGTCCGCCGGGCCCGTCTGAGCCCAGAGAGGAGCTGCAGGGATGTTCACTGGTGGATCACAGACAGCAGACCTTCTGAAGATTCTGAAGGCATTCGCTGCATTTGACCTGCACATGAGCAGCAAACTGGACCTCGGGGTCCAGAACCCTATGACATAAACATGGATCGGACCGTGACCTCCTGATTGATGGAAGACCGTTCGGCCTCCTCCGCTCAGGAGGTTTGGCAGGTAGGCAGGCGGTTATAATGTTCTGGATGATGTTCCAGTGTAAATAGAGTGGAGGTCCAGACCTCACGGGTTCTTCCTGCTGGTGTTCATGAAACCCACTTTGACGGTTCCTTTGGAATCCTGCCAACAATCAGACCAGCACATAAAGGCTGCAGGTGATTATTGAGAAAGTTCTATCAGAACCAGATTTGAAAGATTGGTTCCGTCTTGACAGCGTTCAGTCTTTGTCGGGCCGAGTTCTGTCCTGGTCCAGATGCAGGAGTCTGGTGATTCTAAGACAGTCGGTCTGAGCCTGCAGGACTCAGCTGGGAGTCCATGAAGTTCTACCTCTGACCCCATCGGGTCGCGTCTCATCTGCTCTCGTCCTGCTGCTCATTAAAACCCGCTAAAAATGGACCTGGCTGTCGCCGGCACCGACAGAACACCGCGTGTTCTTTTGGAAGGTCGGGCAGACGAACAAATCGGAGCGTGAGTTCTTGGACCTAAAGGGTGAGAAAGTTTCAGATTCCAGCGCTGTGAGAGACGATGCACCAGAAGAGAGTTTGGACCTTTCAGTTCAACGCAGGAGCAGAAATCAGAACCAACTTGAGAAGAAGACTGAAGTTCAGCGACTGATTCAACAGAAACCTGGAACTTAGAGTCTGAGCTGCAGAGAGAACGGGTCGGGTCAAAGGCTGGATCCAGAACCCGTCAGCCGGAGCAAATAATGCGACTCATGTTAAATAAAGTCCATCCAACCGAAGAGGATCCGATCAGAATCTGGATTTTACAGCAGACACGATGTCATTGAAGTCTGTGATGTCAGTGATGTCTGTGATGTCACTGATGATTGTGATGTCACTGATGTCTGTGATGTCACTGATGTCACTGATGTCTGTGACGTCAGTGATGTCTGTGATGTCACTGATGATTGTGATGTCACTGATGTCACTGATGTCTGTGATGTCACTGATGTCACTGATGTCACTGATGTCTGTGATGTCACTGATGTCTGTGATGTCACTGATGTCTGTGATGTCACTGATGTCTGTGATGTCACTGATGTCTGTGATGTCACTGCAGACGACTCTTTGTTCTCCACCTCGTACGCATCAATGTCCCCAATTCCACTAATGTTTCTCAGGATGTTTCTCCTTCTCCTGCTGCTCCAGTTTGTCCACTCAGCACCAGCTCAGAACCCCAGCTGAGACTCATGGGAAATCAAGCGGAATGTGACGAACAGGAAGGACGTCTGTGAGTCTGATGATGATGATGATGAGGATGATGATGAGGCGCTCTGACACTGTAAAACTGACTGAACCATGGAGACCACCTTATTTTGGAGAATTGTGTTTGATCCAGGAGAAGCTTTTACTCCTGCAGTTTGGGTCTGGACCGAACAGGAACCTTCAGACGAGGGGTTTTTGTCGGAGGACTGAGGAGTGGATCAGTGGAGTTCCGGCTGGATGAAGGTCTGAGGAGGTTCTCTGCTTCAGTATCCAGTCGTTCTAAACTGACATTATGATGAAAAGAATGACAGATAATTATTAATTAAGGATTTAGAAGATGAGTATTTTCTCATATTCATCTCATGAACTCCTATCATGTCTGCTGATGAAACTCATCCCCATCAGACGTTTACAGAACAAGAAGTTCTCTCCTGAGAAGATCAAGAAGTTCTCTCCTGAGAAGATCAAGAAGTTCTCTCCTGAGAAGATCAAGAAGTTCTCTCCTGAGAAGATCAAGAAGTTCTCTCCTGAGAAGATCAAGAAGTTCTCTCCTGAGAAGATCATGTCTCACTATCAAAGCTCTTTCCTCCTGAGTGTCAGACATCATGACATCATGACATCATGACATCACATCATTATTAAATCTATTTTCATAATTGTGAGATTTTTTCTCATATTCATTGGAGCCTAGGACCATGTCCAGTTCTGTGGGGGTACCGTGGGAGTAGGGGGTACCGCAGCCATTACTACGGGCCATCCGGTCCCTGTAGAACCAAAGTGAGAGATGTGTCTAGAGAAGGAGAGTAAGGAGGAGGTCCAGGATACGAGCGGCTGAAATGAGCTCAGAGATCTGGAGGAGCTGCTGCTCCTTCACGTCTTAAGGACTCTCATCCAGGACGCCTCCTTCTGGAGGTGTTCTGGGCAGGTCCAGCTGGAAGGAGACCAGGGGGTGAATCCAGAACTCTCTAGAGGGACTATGTATCTCATCTGGCCTGGGAACGCCTCAGGATCCCCGGGATGAGCTGTAGAGTGTTGCTGGGGAGTGGAACGCTGCGACCCGACCCGGAGAAGAGGAAGAAGATGGTTGGAGATGATCCTTCTATCATACCCAGATCTTTTCTTCATCACGAGATCTTTGCTCAGAGCCGTGAAACATTTCCTCCCGTTTCTCTCTTGTGTTCCGCTCTTTCATCTTTTTCCTCTCCCGTTATGAGGAGATGTCGGCTCTTTGATGTTCTGGGGCGTCTCGTAGGATTCCATGAACATTCCTTCTGGAATAATATCTCAGGCTGATGGAGGAGGAGAAAACACCGACGTGAAGAAGTGGCAAAGACGATCGTAACGCTGCGGTTCTGCTGCTGGTCCGGTGCTGGTCCGGTGCAGCGTTCATTCTACCATCCGACATGTTTACGGTTCCGTGACGGTTCTGTGACGGATCGGACCTCGGACTGAAGTCAGCGTCTGTTGTGTTTGAAGTGGTTTTCCAGACGGCGGCGGCGCTCCAGAACACGTGAACGCCGCTCTTTGCTCCTGCCGGTGACGGAATGTATGCTCACGCGTCCACGCCATCGCCTGTGGGAAGGACGCTTCAGTCTTCAGTGATGATGTCGTACACGCAAAGGTCAAAGGTCGTCAGGCTTCGGCTCACAGCAGCGTCAGACTCACATCCCATAAGAAAAATAAAACACGTCTTTATACACTGCTGTGCAGCCAATACATTACAAACCCTAACGCCTAAAGTCACAATAACTTTGATTACCTGGTTACCATGGTTACCTGTCAGTGGGTGGAATATATTATCCGGTTACCATGGTTACTTCCAGCAGGATGATGCTCCCTGACTCCCTTCAAGAATGTTTGAGGAACACAACAACCAGTTGAAGATCCTGACTGGACCTCCAGATTCTCCGGATCTCCGTACAATCCAGCATCTGTGTGATGTTCTGGACCAACAAGTCTGATCCACGGAGGCTCCACTTCACAACTCCAGGTTTTAAAGGATCTGCTGCTGACGTCTTAGTACCAGATACCACAGCAGAACCTTCAGAGGCCTGCTGGAGTTCAGGCCTCGATGGTGGTCATAATGTTATGGCTGATCATTACACACCTTCAGAGATCTGCTAGAGTCCAGACCTCCTGGCCCAGAATTGTTCTGGTGGCTAAAGGGGCACCTACAGAATATGAGACAGGTGTTTGTAATGTTATGGCTGATTGGTCTACGTTTTGCTGTAAATACCTTCATTGGCTCTCGTTCACAGACGGATCATTTCTTGGATTAGAAACTAGATGAAAGGTGAGAGCGGGATCAGAGTCTCTGGAGGAGTAAAAAAGTCTCCGGGCCTCCTCCTGAGGTTCCTCAGGAACGTTGAGCTGCTCCCACTGCAGACAGACGGTTTCCTCGGATAAAAAGATTATTTGTAGAAATAATCAGGATCTCTCTGAATGACCTAATAATGTCTCATCACAGAGACGTTCTCTCCTAAAAACGATACCTCTTACAATCATGATGTCTTCTTTCACTTAAAATGTCTTTTCTCATAATTCCAGACCTCTTTTCATCACGATGAGAAACTTCATTTTCTCTCATTACCACAAAATACTTTCTCACAATCTTGAGATATTTGATAATCCCGATCTGTTCTCAGAAAAATTAGGACATGTGGACATGTGGACATGTGGACATATGGACATGTGGACATATGGACATGTGGACATATGGACATATGGACATGAGGACATGAAGACATGAGGAAATATGGACATGTGGACAAATGGACATGTGGACATATGGACATGAAGACATGAGGAAATATGGACATGTGGACATGAGGTTAAGATCATCTGACAGCCTTTGTTTATAGTATAACATGTTTAAGTTTAATCTGGCAGATGAAAAGTGTTCAAACGTCCGTCTTGTACCGATTACATAAAACAGGAAGTCCTTTACAGAGGAGCTCCTTCTGAACGTGCCCATTGGCTCGGAGCAGGCGACCTTTGGGTGGTACGTTATCTGAGCCTAGTGCTCAGAGCGGGTTAATAAGCTGTTGGGACGTTTGACGTCGTGTCCCGATGGAGCCTCTTTGTTGATCAGACCTGTTTGGAGGACAGGCTAATCCCGTCCAAGGACGGAGCAGGGACGTCATAGCGTGGAGTGTCGACACAAAGTCCTTTGGTGTTCTTGAGATTTCTAACTATCAGAAAACCAATCAAATTTTGATCCTTTAAATGAAGACGCGGGTGTTTGGTGAGTGACTGAAACCAGCGTCCACCATAAGACAAATGTTTCTAAAATTGGTCCAAAAGGTTAGGACTGCTTTAGAAGAAGGTCAGTGGGGACTCATCCAACAGCTGACAACTGCAACCCCCGAGGCCCACTGTCTGTCTCCCCAGCGGAACCGACAATAATATACATAATGTGAATTGTTCCACATGTGTTTCATGGACATGTGAATTGTTCCACATGTGTTTCATGGACATGTGAATTGTTCCACATGTGTTTCATGGACATGTGAATTGTTCCACATGTGCTTCATGGACATGTGAATTGTTCCACATGTGTTTCATGGACATGTGAATTGTTCCACATGTGCTTCATGGACATGTGAATTGTTCCACATGTGTTTCATGGACATGTGAATTGTTCCACATGTGCTTCATGGACATGTGAATTGTTCCACATGTGTTTCATGGACATTTGGTTCATATTGTTTGGATCCTGGCAGGAAGTAGATCCCCTGAAGAGTCTGCCCCTGTCTTTCTTTTCAAACAGCATTTTTATTCTTTAGAATCTGGTGCGTACACACAGTCAGCAAAAAAACAAATAAACATAAAACAACCAACAAACATCCAGACAACAACATTCCAGCAAACAATCAACAAACCAACTCACAAACCAACTGCAGAACAAAGAGACAAAGGAGAAGAAAGCTCAGCGGGGAACAGGAGACGGAGACGGATTCACTCTTTCCAGACGGACATGATGGCGTCCATTGTCTGCTGGAGGCGGAGCTCCCTGGTGACATTGGGCCGCCGCTATTGTGAGCCGAAGCTTCATAATGGACCACTGAGCAGCGGCGGCGCCCAGAGTTGACATTTAGGCGTCCCGCTCTCAGAGATAATGACGCGCTCGCTCTCTCGCTCTCTCGCTCGTCTGACCTTTAACTTCTCTGTTTGTCTCTCTCATCCGTCGCCGGCTCCTCGCCACGAGTTTCGGCGCCCCGTCTTTCCATCCTGACTCCTTGTTCCGTTTCAGTTTCATCAGTGGAGCAGCAGTCACCGGATCGATGTCCGACTTAGTTAAAACGTTTTATTCCGCTGTAATCATCCACAATCTGTGAATGTGGGATCAGAATGCATCCTGGGAGGACGGTGATGATCGTTGCCTACACACACTTTAAATTGAAGGTTCTGCTCCCCCATTCAGTTTAAAGAAATATGTGGACTTGTTTTCATGTAGTTCTGCTGACGCGGCCGATCCTTCACTGATGGGAAAATCCAGTTTTGAAACATGTGTTTCCAATTTTCAAAGAATTCCATAAAAACAACAATCAGGAATGCAAAAATAAAAGGACGTGAATTTATTGTGTTTTTCAGAAAAGAAAAATAAACTTTTAGCTTTAATGATGTTTGTTCTGAAGATTTTCATTTCTCTGCCAAAGCAGGCTGAGAGTGTCAGGAAACACTCCATAAACGTTCACTGTTATGCAGACGACACACAATTGTACTTATCAATGAAACCAGGTGAATCTAATCGCTGATATAAGTTAGAGGCGTGTCTCAAAGACATTAAGACCTGGATGACCTGAAAGTTCTTCTTATTATATTCAGATAAAACTGAAGTTATTGTATAATATTGTCTATTATACCTTAGAAACAATTGATCTGATGATATATCTACTCTGGATGGTATGACCTTGGCCTCCAGCACTACTCTGAGGAACCTGGGAGTTATCTTTGATCAGGATATGACCTTTGACCCCCACATAAAACAGATTTCTAGGACTGCCTCCTTTCATCTGTGTAATATTTATAAAATACGACACATTCTGTCTCAAAAAGATGCAGAAAAGTTAGTTCATGTATTTGTTACTTCCAGGCTGGATTACTGTAATGTCCTACTAGCAGGTAGTCCCAATAAGTCTCTAAAGCCCCTCCAGCTGATCCAGAACGCTGCTGCACGTGTGCTGACCAGAACCAGAACCAGGTTAAGAGAACATATCTCTCCTGTATTAGCTTAGTCAGAACCAACGTATCTGAAGGAGCTCATAGTTCCATATAGTCCAATCAGAACTCTGCGCTCTCAGCATGCAGGGTTACTGGTAGTCCAAGAGTCTCCAGAAGTTGAATGGAGCCAGACTGGATTAATGCATGTTACTGGATTAATGCATGTTACTGGATTAATGCATGTTACTGGATTAATGCATGTTACTGGATTAATACATGTTACTGGATTAATGCATGTTACTGGATTAATACATGTTACTGGATTAATACATGTTACTGGATTAATATAGTATTCAATATAGTATAGTATTCACCCATAAACTATCACTATATGTTACATTAATATTAATGTTTTTATCCACCATGGAGATGTTGGAGAAAGTGGATTACAGCTGATATCTTTGCTGCTTCTCCCCCGTCTGTATCTCTCCTCACCTGTGTCTCTCTCTCTCTCTCTCTCTCTCTCTCTCTCTCTCTCTCTCTCTCTCTCTTTTCAAACCCCACCGGTCATGGCAGTAGGCCGTCCCCCCTGAGTCTTGGATCTGCTCGAGGTTTCTGCCTGTTAAAGGGCAGTTTTTTCTCGCCATTGTCTCCAAGTTCTGCTCAAGGAGGAATTTGTTGGTTCCTGTAGATAATTATATAAAGAGTTTGTTCTAGACCTGATCTTTCTGGAAAACACCTTCAGACAACTGCTGTTGTGAATTGGTGCTGTATAAATAAAGATTGATTGATTGAAGATTGTCAGTCGGGTCCGTCGGTAGGGAACCGGTTCAGGAGGGGATCAGGTCTAATCTCATCTCCTGCTCAAAATGCGACCGGCAGAATTCAATGACATTTCAGACACTTTGTGGGACCTAAAGGACAAAGAGGTGAACATGTCAGAAAACGTTCCTTCAAATGTTTTTGTTCTTCATCGGTAGTTTGGTGATTTTGACGTCAGTGATCTCACAGAGAGGTTCTGCTGCTAGAAAACCCGTCTTGTTGTCTTGACTGGAGAAAAAAGGAGAACCTTTGAGTGAGTGTAATACCTCTCCACTCTCTGGTTGTCATGGTAACTCATCAGTGGAGACGAGGGATCCTCACTCTGTTACTTCCTTCACCGACATCTCACCATTATCCCGTTTCTCTGTGTGAACCTGGACTGTTTCTCTGTTTGAACCTGGACCGTTTCTCTGTGGGAACCTGGACTGTTTCTCTGTGTGAACCTGGACTGTTTCTCTGTGTGAACCTGGACTGTTTCTCTGTGTGAACCTGGACTCTTCTCCTTCTGGAATGAAACTTGATGGCTTTGATGTCTTTGTTCATGAAAATATTGCATATTAGCCTTGAGAGTTTCCGCGGTAAAAGACTGAGCTGATTCCCAGGATCTGCGCCAAGGAGGTTACATTTGTTGCCATTGTTTGTTTGTTTTGTTTGTTGTGTGTTTTAGTAAGATGATGTACTGCATGATGTTTCTCCCGCATGTCGGTTCTGTCATGTCCTGGGTGTGATTACATTCTGGGGTGACGTCATGACCTCGAGGCGTGACGTCATGACCTCGAGGCGTGACGTCATGACCTCGTGGCGTGACGTCATCGTTTTAGTTTCATATTATTGAATTGTTTCGGACCTGATGTCGGACTTGTTCCGGGTCCAGCAGAACTCAAGATGATTGATACCTGGTATCAGACCAGCTGACTGAAAGACTGTAAGGAAAGAGAAGATGAAGACAAGAAGGAGGAGGAGGAGGAGGAGGTTGGCTTAGCAGTTATAATATAGAAATATCTGACATGAGGGGATGCTAAGCTAGCTGAGAGGACACACCTCCAGCAGCGCTAACTCACCAGCCTCCACCAATCACCGGAGTCTTAACCGAGCAAAGATCCGTGGTCCTTCTTCCTCCGACACCTGCAGCGTTTGATGTTCCGGCGGCGGCGGCGGCGGCGGCGGCGGCGGCTACCTGTGACCGGCGTGCTCCTCTGCGTTGGAACTTTCATGGTTGCCTAATATTGAGTTGGTCCCTGCTGCACGCATTTGTTCTGATACTAGTCCATCAGAACCAGCACTTACTGTTGAGAGTTCATATTCAGATATACTGGGTTTTGCTGGACCCGTGAGTCTGGTTCTGACTGACTTTCTGCACCAACTCTTTTGAGTAGACTACTTTACACTTTTGCCTGCGTCGTGCATGTGGGTCCAAACCCTGTTGGTGTGTCAGGACGCCTCCTTCTGGAGGATTTCCAGGAATGTGCAGCTGGGAGGAGACGCAGAACTCTCTGCAGGGACTGTAAAAGTCATCTGGTCCGGGAATGCCTCAGGATCCCCCAGGAGGAGCTGGAGAGTGTTCCTGTGGAGAGGGATGTCTGGAATCCCCTTCTTATCCTGCTGCCATCTGGACCCGACCCGGATAAAAGGAGGGAGATTGATGGATGGAGTTGGCGTCTTGTTTGCTGGCCTGCTGCTGGATGATGGTTTGTTCTGCTGAGTTCTGGCTCGTGTTGCAGAATCGCTGAAGTGGTCCAGATGATCAGCGCCTAGAAAGAAGCCAGTTAAGTAGAGTCCAATTCATGCCACATGTGGGTCAATGAGGTTTTGGTGCTCGTGTCCCCGGTGGTCCTTCCTTAGACGAATCATTTATTTCTCCTCAAGAAGGACTTCCTAGTAGCAGCGTGACGGAATGTTTGTTTGTTTACGTCCTACAACATCTGAAACCAGAACCAGGATCAAATGGACCGGGTCAGACTCTGATCTGAGGTCTTATCTTGCCGGTTTGGGGATCCTTGTCAGATAACACTTTATTTAATCTTTAGTTTTTTAGTTAGCTTTAGTTTGATTGATGTCGCTCTACAACAAACAACCATAACATTATGACCACTCCAGTATTGGATCATTGCTCAGGTTGTTGTTTTAAGAAGTTCTGGCACAAGAAAAAGAGGAAACCAGGACGGTGTCCAAGACTTTTCCCCATCGATGCAGATACCAGCCACCAAAAAGTGCCTGATTAATATGTGAAATGGTGAAAATGAAAGAAAATCCAGACATTCCTGGATCTTCTCTGGAGGTTCTCCCCGGACTCATGCGGGAGCCTCGGCCAGAACCTCAGAAAAGCCAAAGGCAGTTCCTCTGCTCCTGCTGTGAGACCTGATAGAGTTGACCTTAGAGGAGGAGACGTCCCACTAAGAGGGAGACATGTCTGACATCTTGCATCCGAGCGCTGAGGCTCAGCTGTCTGCTCCTCTCCGGTTCTTCCTGCTAATCATCTCTGCTGCTTCCAGGCTAATTGTTGTCTGAGGAGCTCGTCTGAGAATAGATCCCACCTCCTCCCACTCATCTCGCAAGGAATCCAAAGTGGCAGGAGTCCAGCGCTGCTCTGCTGTCAGCGCGGGAGCGGCGTGTGACTCATCACGCCGTTTATCTCAGCTGTTTGCTGGATCTGGGCCCACACCAGGTTCTCTCTGAGGAGCAGATGTTGAAGAAGCAGAGGTGAGCAGGATAACAAGTGTCTTCCCCGACCCTCCCCGGCTGACAGTCTGACCCCCCCCCCGCTCAAAAACTAGAACACCGAAATTACAATCCGGTGCTTAAAATAGCCAACGGCTGTGTGCCGTCGTGTTTCTGCCATGGCAACCAGCCTCTGCCGGGGAGCATCTTCATCTTCAAACGCTTCTTTTAATCAAGATCAAAGGGAGCTGTCCACAGCTGACATCAGTCCGGGGCGCCTTCCGTGAGGACGGAGCGTCACAGCAGACTGATGGGAGAACGGCGGACGTCTCGAGTGTCGGAACTGCTCCCATGAAATTGAAATTCACTTTAAAAGGAGGAAGAACCATCGTGTCTGAGAACCGAAGGTTCTGTAACGTGTTTGACGTGTGCAGGAGTTCCTGCTTCATCTGCCGGCTGTCAGTTCATATGCCTCATGTACAGCCATCAGCCATAACATTAGAACCACCTGCATGATATGTTTAGTTGGGACACCTCTCTATCAGAACCAGTATTACGTTTTTCAGTTTGTGCTACAGAAGCTCTTCTGAAGGATCAGACTCTCATCCACGCATTGAGCCTCGACCACAAGGTAGGTCCAAACCACTGCAGAGCAGAAACATCCACCAAGACCTGCAGTTCTGGAGATGTTCTGACCCGTTTGTCCAGTCATTACTGGACAAAGTAATGACACTGATTAAATGATCAGTGCGATTCTTTGGACTATGTTCTGCTGGGAAATCTTGGGTCCTGATTCCTAAGGTTGCTCCTACCTAAATGTTGCTGCGACTAAGCTCCTCCCCTTCATGGAGACGGTATTCCCTAATGACAGTGGCCTTTTCCAGCATAATGCCAGACACCAGAAGCCACCTTCAGAGTTCTGCTGGAGACCAGACCTCCACTGATCAGAGCTACTTTGGTGGTGCCCTTACCCCAAATGTCAGGCAGGTGGTTATAATATTCTGGCTGCTTGGTGTGTTTTATCCATTATTACAGCAACCATAATATAATAACTTTGTGATGTTTGTTTCTCTTTGGAGATAGAGAGGGAGGATCCCAGAACGGCCCGCCGCAGTTCACCATAGAAGCAGGGTGCGGTCCAGAAATGTGGAGATTTTCTGCAGAACCAGCTCTGACCTAGAATCCAGCTTGTGCCCTCAACGGCTCCCTGACCGAGCCCTGGTGTGTGTGTGTATGTGTGTGTGTGTGTGTGTGTGTGTGTCTGTGTGTGTGTATGTGTGTGTGTGTGTGTGCGTGTGTGTGTGTGTGTCTATGTGTGTGTGTGTGTGTCCTTGAGTCTCTGTGTTTGTGTGTGTGTCTGTGTGTGTGTGTGTGTCTGTGTGTGTGTGTCTGTGTGTGTGTGTGTGTGTCTGTGAGTCTCTGTGTTTGTGTGTGTGTCTGTGTGTGTGTGTCTGTGTGTGTGTGTCTGTGTGTGTGTGTGTTTGTGTGTGTGTGTGTGTTTATGTGTGAGTGTGTGTGTTTGCGTGTGTGTCTGTGTGTCTGTGTGTACGTGTGTGTGTGAGTCTGTGTGTGTGTCTGTGTGTGTGTCTGTGTCTGTGTGTGTCTGTGTGTGTGTCTGTGTGTGTGTCTGTGTCTGTGTGTGTGTGTGTGAGTCTGTGTGTGTGTGTGCTTCTTTAAAATGAAAGCAAATCTCTTCTTTCCTCAAGGCCATCCCATAATCCCAGAGTCACTCTTTGCTCGTTGGAGGTTTAAGTGTGAAACAATAGTAAAACTGACCTGAACAAAACTCTGATCCAAACTGGAAGAAATATTTCACACTCGACAAAAACAGTTTATTTTCTTCCTGAGGGTTCTGACCTCATGTCTCCAGAGACACCGCAACGAAAAACTGACCCTCATGGAAAATGATCTTCTTCACTTCCATAAATAAACCGTCTGCAGACAGTTACTATGTGTGAGTAGTCTGTTACTATGTGTGAGTAGTTTGTAACTATGTGTGAGTAGTCTGTTACTATGTGTGAGTAATCTGTTACTATGTGTGAGTA
>VRLP01008672.1:0-15761 GCA_009660295.1 Lophius piscatorius
TGTAAATAAAATAATCAAATTGTCATAAAGCCTCAGATCAAAAAAGGACGGTTCGGGTTCTGATCGGACCTCGATGTGGACCCCATCTTTAATTTTGACCCCCTCTGTGTTTGAGTTTGACCCCCCTGACCTAGAGGTTAACAGGTTAGATACTGTTAGCATGTTTACTCTTAAACAAGTTCCACAAATACATTTTGTGACCAAAGGCCTGATATTTCTTTAAGCTAATGCTAATTTTTAAAGCGTTCTGTAAAACACTTCCACACCATCGCTGCTCAGGACGGCCGCTGTTAGCTTTGAGACAGTGTTAGCAAACATACCCGCTAACCACTCCTTAGTAGGGTTTGTTAAAAATCTCAACAACAGAGACACCGACAGCCGACCTGAAACAGAGAGAAGATAACCACAAAAGAAATGACTATGAAATCAAATCGATTCTGTAGTAACTGCTATTAAAGGTTATAAAGTGAAATATTTTATCACTTCAACTAAAGCTACATTAAATAACATTTGGTAGCCTGACCACGCAGATATTCAAAGGTCCTTATTCCCAATGAGTGACAACGAAATCCACTGATCAGCCATAACACTATAAACACCTGCCTATCATTGGCCACCAGAACAGTTCTGAACCGTGGAGGTCTGGACTTGCAGAACACCGTCCAAAGCATCAACCTACCTCCCCCAGCTTGTCTTCTTTATACCCATAATGCATCATCAATCATGGTACCATCTCCTACCTGACAGGTAACCGTGGTAACATTTCCCATCCACCGATCGTCAACATTATTCTTTCCATCGGCGGTTAGAATGTTATGGCTGATCAGTGTTTATTTAATCATACTAAAAGTTGTAATAGAATTCTTTAGTTCTCTTTTCATGTTGATTTCTTAACAGACATCCGAGTTTATCTGTTGGTGCCTCTAACTTTGTAATCCGGTTTTTATTCTGCATCAGACAAAAGCTGTTAGAATCTAAAAACAGCTGATTTAGCTTCAGCTGCATGTAGTAGAGAATGTGTGTGTGTGTGTGTGTGTCTGTTTTGAATGAAAACAATTTCAAACTGCAGACCGGTAAAAAAAACACGCACACACACACACTGGTGGAACACCAGTGTGATGTCATCGTGGAGTCTGCAGCAGGAAGTGAGTTAATGGATACAGTCGGCCAGTCAGCTCTCAGTGTAACATTCAAACACACGCGGGTGAACTTTGACCTCTGCAGCCGTTTACGATCAGAGAAAGATGTCTGACAGTTAGAAACGCTTGTTAATAGAAGAAAAGTCAAATAAAGCAAACTGAGCTGTAAAAACATTTAGATATAAAAAAGGTTGTATTTCAAAATATTTATATGTTTATGTATTTAATATTTCAAAAATACTTCACCTAAATTTTACCAGTAAATGAAACTGAACCATTTTAAAATATGATAAGCTAAAAAAATATTTGTTTATTCATAAAAAAGCTTCTTAAATAGTCAAAATAAACTTTCAATCTAAGTATTGAAGTCCACAGAAACCGTTTAAAGTTATTAACTTAAAAGAAGTTTATTTAAAGTCGTCTAATGTCTCGTCTTCAACCAAACTGAATATTTCCAACATTTTAAGAGACGATGGAATAAAACTCCTGACATCCAGCAGCTTCTGCAGCGACTCACCGAACCAGCGGCGGACAAACGCTCTGCTGAGCCGCCGCTCCTCCCTGATGCTCCTAAAGGAGATCTTCACCTCCTCCTCTGAGCATGAACACCTCACCACGACTACATCCCCTCCATTTGCACCTCCTCCAGCCAGGCTGCGCCACATGCTCCTCTGATACCCCATCAGCCCCTGTTTCCCCCCACACAACTAACACTGCCTCTCTGACGGAGAAAATTCCCACAGCCACAGATACGCCTGAAGCCCCTCAGGAAATAAACTTCATCTACTGAGACATGAAGCAGGAAACCAGGAGGAGGAGGAGCTGACGAGGAGGGAGGGAGGAGGAGTCACACAGAGGGAAGAAAAGAAGGGGGAAAGAAGTGATAATGAAATTTTTTTTTCACTTTCAGATCTCAGAGTCCCGCTAGGATCAAATACAGCGCTGGGAAAAAGTGTTTGACCCCTCCTTGTTGATCTCAGAATAAACAAAAATAAAAGAACCAGACTAAACTGATATTACAACAAGACTAAACCGATATAAACCAACCAGACTAAAATTAAATAAACCCACGAGACTAAACCGAAATAAAACAACCAGACTAAACCGATATAAACCAACCAGACTAAAATTAAATAAACCCACCAGACTAAACCGAAATAAACCAACCAGACTAAACCGAAATTACAACAAGACTAAACCGATATAAACCAACCAGACTAAACCGATATAAACCAACCAGACTAAACCGATATAAACCAACCAGACTAAACCGATATAAACCAACCAGACTAAACCCAAATAAAAGAACCAGACCAAACCCAAATAAAACAACCAGACTAAACCGAAATTACAACAAGACTAAACCGATATAAACCAACCAGACTAAACCGAAATAAAACAACCAGACTAAACCGAAATAAAAGAACCAGACTAAAATGAAATAAAATAACCAGACTAAACCAACCAGACTAAATCAAAATAAACCAACGGGACTAAACTAAAATAAAACGACCAGACTAACTCAAATAAACCAACGGGATTAAACCGAAATAAAACAACCAGACTCAACTGAAATAAAAAAAATGAAATAAAACAACATGACTAAACTTGTGAAACCACAAGTAACAACCACAAGAAATAAACTATAGTTACACAGACACAGAGCCACTATAGTCGCGTCATTACATCACAGGTACACTAGAGCAACGTCATTACATCACAGGGACACCAGAGCAACGTCATTACATCACAGGGAAACTAGAGCAACGTCATACATGGAAGCATGAAACATGGACCAGCGAAAGGATATGACAGAGTTCGACAAGGACCAGAGAGGACTGGGTCACAAAATCTCCAGAACTGCAGGTTTTCCTGGGTATTCCGGGTCGGTTGAAGTAGTACTCGGTTCTGTGACATCAAACCCCTCAGATCCTCCGGAATGACCCGTCTGAGCCTCTGGACTGGAGGCGAGTCCACCATGTGATGCCGCTGCTTTCGCACACTTTCAGACTCGGTGTGAATCACACTGATTGTGCGTTTGTTTGTTAGTGTCACTGAGCGTCTCGGAGGGGCGGGGTCAGAAGAAGATAATGGTGGACTGTTCGGGGGACACAACAGCGGTCTGTAACCACGATGTCTCTCCTGATGAGACACGTTCATGTTGTGACTTCAGGACCTACGGACGCGTGGACACCCGTCTGATCCCGTCACAGCTTCATGGTTCATCGTCAAACGCACGACAGTGGCCAAAAGTATGATGACACGTTCACATTCAACCTCAGCACGAAGCGTCTCAGTGGTTGTCCATCAGGGAGAATCAACAACGTCAAACAGACCTCAAAGAAGATTGTTTTATATTTACTTTTGTGTTTTAAATTAATAATCTATTACTACTGTCATTATTTCTGTCTTATATTTTCAACAAATAATTATTAATCTATTTGAAAAAACTGATCCAGAATCATCTGATTAACCACTATTTAAAATATTTTTTTAGTAACAAATGTATAACAGTTAAAAGTAATTTTAGTTAAAAAAAACTCCACCAAGAGAGTTGCATTGTTGCATCATTTCCTGTTCCTCTGTAGTATAAAACATCAAAGGAACAAGTTACAACATTACCTCTCAAGTATAAAACATCAAAGGAACAACCCCAATCATCAAAATGTTGAAGCAACAACTCAGAACTCAACTTAGTGTCTCTCAGAGACTCTGTAAAGTCTGTAAATCTCCTGCCCCTTCCACATCAGCGTCTCTGTTCAGCCCACTGAGCCCCAAGCTCCACCCCGAAAGGAACATCACTGGAACAAAGGCAGCAATAGGCCCATTGTGACATCACTACTCCAAACGGCTTATTATTTTATTTCATTTCAAATGCTGCAAACACGTAATGTCACCGAAATGTAATCACCTCTAAGATTTACCAAAACCTACTGGGAAGAAATGTCACGCAAGTCCGTCCTGAAGTTTTTTTGTCGTCCTGCTCACAAGCAGACGAGATAACATAAACCTCTGATGAAGGTCTCTGACTATTAGTGCATCTGGGATTTCAGACTAAAATCAGGCAACGAGGAGTTTCCACTTTTAACGTTACGTCAGATGATGTTGATGTTAAAATAACATTTCTGCCAAGTTTACAACACAGCACCTCCTCATGGATAACAATGTAACGTTAGTCAGAGCAAAACCTCTCTGAGGTACTGACCAGACTTTGATGCTGACGCCTTTTCCTGCCTTCCTCCCTCCCATCTCCAGTGTAGAGATAAACATGAGTTATTATCAGCTGTTAAAATTCACACGGACAATCTGCGCCGCAGGTTTACTTTACTTTTTTTTTTAAAGGCTCGAAACACATGAATCTACTAAAACTATGAATCTGTTTATATCACTCAGGATTTCATACATATTTCCGTCTGTGTTTCTTGTCATGAGTTTCGGCGGGGTCAAAGGTCATGCAGAGGAACAAACTGCTTTTACTGAATGAAAATAAACATTAAATAGTTCTGATCAGGACTGATGTTGTTTTCTTTAATGAAATTGAAAAATAATTTCAAAATATAATATTTGATGTCAGATTGAAGGAATGGAGCTAAAAGGAAAAATTCAGTCCAATCAAGGATATTCCAGTTTGTTTCTCCGCCCTACAGTGACTCAGGAGGAAACATTTATTGCCGAACACGCATCACTTCCTGTCTGATCCGTTATCAGCCGCTGACCTGCTCACCTGCTCCCCCACTGAAGTGGGGATGGATTATCAGGGAGGAGTGCCAGAGTTTCTGCGTGCCTCGAATGCCTCGCTGTGGGAGGATTAACCCCTGGTTTCCCAGCAGCCAGCTTGTCCCTGAATGAATCTGCAGACCCGGCAGAATTCCCAGAATTCCCTCAGAGATCAGGCTAAAGCTGCTCTTTCAGGCTGACAGGAAATGGAGAACGGCGTTGGTCGAAGGGAGTTCCTCGTCTATGGTCGCATCACTGTGCGGTCATTAGTGGTTGTATCGTTACATTATGATGATGTCACTATAATCTAACAAGAAGCCATAACACCAGTGAGCCATAACATTATAACCGATACAAGACATGTGGCTATAATGTTATCTAAAGTTTTTAGGGCGTGCTCACATCTAAATTTGGTTTTGGAAAAGTCACGTCACACACACACAAACAAACACACAACCAGTGTCACACACACATAAACACACGACCACAGTGACACAAACACACAACCACAGTCACACAAGCACACACCTGCTGACATCCAGAAACAACCCTCAGGTTATGGTAGGCGGAGCCTCAGATTCAGGCAAATTTTTAGACCAAATACCACATTACCCATGAGCCTCTTGGGCCATAGCTGTGACATTCAGGACATGTATCTGCAGTCAGAGAACAGACTCCAGATCAGATGTTAAATCAAGTCTATCAAACTCCCCGTGAACCAATCAGCAGGCAGATCAGAGAGTCCACACGACCTCTCTTCTGACGGTGGAAATATGACGAGCAGTTCCTCGCTGACAGTCATCAATCAGAGCAGATGACAACAGAGTAAATAAATGAATAAAACCTCTCTGTGAAGAAGCGGTAAAATCCAAGCTTACCTTAAATGTAGCACAGAGCAGAGAGACTAAAGACCAAGTAGAACCCGGTTCCTTCAGTCCTGATTGTGCTGAGGTCTGTAGAGATGTGTTTATGTCTACCTGCAGCTCTGAGAGGAGGGGGCGGGACTTAATCCAATTAGTCTCAGTGTGAGGAGCAGAGGGAATCAGACGACACCTGCTGATGACTTCCTGTCACGCAGAGACACGGACCTGTCCGTTGTCCCCATTTACATCTAGGCTGTGATACACTTTTATGGTTTGTATTTTTAATGATCACCATTCCTGTTTCTTCAATTGTACTTTTATGTAAATGTCCCAATGTTTAACCTATTATCACAATTATGACTAATATTATTATTGTTATTATCATTATAAGTATCATCATTATTAGCATTATCATCATTAGTAGTATTATTATTATCATCATCATTCTTATTAGCATTATAATTATCATCATTAGCATTATCATTTTAATCATTATTATATTCATTTTTATAATTAGTATTATCATCATTATTAGTAGTATTATCATTATAATTATTATTATCATTATAATTATCATTATTACAATCATCATTATTAATTGTTATTATTATCGTTATTATCATCTTTTTTAGTATTTTCATATCATTATTTTTATTGTTAGTATTATCATTATTTTTATTATTAGTATTATTATTATCATCATTATTAGTATTATCATTATTATTAGCATAATAATTATTATTAGTTTGATTATTATTATCATTATCATCATCATCATTATAATTATCATTTCAATTATTATCATTATCATTATTAATTTTTATTATTATCATCATTATCATTATTATTGTTGTTGTTGTCATCTTTATTACTATTGTACTGTTTTTTTTGTTGGTTTGTCATAAAAACTACTGAATATATTCGGGGTCAACAATAAATTAAATTTGGATGAAGCTTTGGTTGAAGGGGCGGAGCCAGGTTTTCCTTTTTCCCAACTGCCTTTGATGTCACGTTTTCTTTAGGGGGCTTTCCCACCCCCATGTTGGATCCGAACATTCTGACCTTCTGCTGAACCTCTCTGGTCCAGTGGCCTTCACCGAGCCGATACCAAACAGGACCAGACGCTGAGATGATGGCGTTCATGTTTTCACTGGTTTCAGGTGAAAGTATCCTGGTGGCTGTGCGTGGAGGAGGGATGGTGGACAGGTGATCCAGTGACATCGTGTGTTTACTGACAACATCTGCTGTTCGTCAGCTGTTTGTAATAAACTATAAAACAAGGAGAGTTTAATTCTAAATCCTGTTTCCCCCTGAGGCTGCTCTCTCTCTGGATGATTCCAGCATCTCCAGGACTTTGCAGAACCTCCAGCAGCTCCGACACTCTGGAGCTGTGCTAGCTGACATCATCACCTTTAGTGACGATATCAAACATTGGCTAACTTTAGCATTTATAGCTATGTTTTAGTGTTTCTTTAATTGAACCTTTATTTATACAGGTAATCTCATTGAGACCCAGGTCTCATTCTCAAGAGAAACTGTTTTGAACTTATAACAACATATAACATGAAAACATTTACGTAGACGGACTTAACGATAAAACACAAGTTTAAGAACCAAGTAGAAGCAGACACATATTTTATAAACAGGAACAGCTTTCCAAAGACTCCCTCTCCAGTACTCTTAAAATAAGTTTTAGTTCCCCCGGAGGGATCAGGTTGGACAGCTTCAGGACCTGCTGTACTTTATTCCAGGTTGAAGGTCAGAGGAGGAGAAACTTTTTGACGAGCTGAAGGAACATCAAAGGGGATGAAGGCCAGCCGTGACGGAACTGTTTGGGCAACATGTAGGTGGATAACCCAGCTAACTTTAGCATTTAAAGCTGATATCTTCAAATGTTAGCTACAGTTGGTATTAGCTAACTTTGGTCATGATAGCTGACATTAGCTAGCTTTAACAATGACAGCTGATATCAGCTAACTTTAGCATTTATAGCTGATATTTTCTAATGTTAGCTGGTATTAGCTAACTTTTTCTGGTGTGCCTTGTTCCTTGGATGTTTTATACTGGAGAGGAAGAGGAAATAATGCAACAACGTATGTTTAAGATAATAACCTGCTCAAAGTCTAAAAGCCTGGGGCAGAGAATCAAACATATTTGGGTTAGAATAGTTTGAAATATTGTTTGGCATCATTTTCAGACATGAAGGTTTGAACTGATTTTTGGATATTTGTCATTGTGATTCACCAGGTCTTAAATTTAAATAAAATAAAATAGGGAAGATCCCTCATCACAAACTCTCCAAGCAGAAAGTCTCATCTTCAGACTCCTGGTTCTGCCCAACCAATAGTCCAAAACTCAAAGATTCTTCACTAATGACCAACAAGGAGAAAAAGCCGAAATCCTGAGAGTCTGAACTGACTTGGTTCTGACTTGGTTCTGATGGAGTGAAGTCTGCAGCTCTGGTTTTATTTCTGTTTGAGGAGGAACTTCTGACACATTTCTTACCGTCATCAATTGGAGCTTCATTGGTGGAGCCGAGAGGTCCTTCAGGCATGACACTGTCACACACACACACACACACACACACACACACACACAGGGGTGAAACGAGGACCCGAAGGAAAACAAGACTTTTACTTTATACTTTTATGTCAAAGATTTAAAGTCATTAATGTTATAAACACAGGCGGGTCGAGTTTGGGGGGGCGGAGCCTCTTTCACACGGACCCAGAAAGATGAATAAATAAAATTTGAATTTAAAACTCAGCTTCATATGACTTCCTTTGGAAGTAAAACATGTCTGAAAAGACTAACACACACTCTCACACACCTGGACCGTTTCACTGCGTGAACCTGCTGCTGGTGTAAACACACGGATGTTTATCAGCCGTCTGACAGATGATGCTGAGGGCGAAACAACAAACTGAAGCCGCAGCGGAGGCTGAGGTCGGGACTGAAGAACCTTGATGAAGCTTCATGCTCCTTCATGGTACCTTCACCTATTTCCCATGAGCCTCTTCACCTGTGGAATAGTCCCATCAGGTGTTTTTGAACATGACACAAGTTTTTCGGTACTTTGTGGGCGGAAATTTTTAGAGGCGTGTCGTTTGAATAGAATTCATGATAAGAATCTCTGATGTTGATGACACACAACTTTGTGAAAGTCATCAATGATTGACATCCACACGTACTGGTTTATTGATGATTTAAAGAGCGACCTCCTCTTTTGGGATGGAGTAGATTTACTTCAGATAAATCACACACTATCATAACATCACACTCAGGAATAATTAAATTCCCTCTGTTGTGAAATCATCTGACAGCATCCAAATTTCTCTCCTGCCTATCTGCTCGCACACTTATATACATTGGAGAATCTGTTAATACAAGTTTCTCATGCTTTTTATAAGATATAAAACCATCAACAAACGCAGACAATTTGGTTTTCTGATTCTTTTGAATGCGCTGTTTAATTCGGCGTAATAAAATGTCACTAATCAGCTCTTAGTCTGATCAAATCTGCGTAGAGTTCGGACTTTGCTCTCCCCTCTTCGGCGCCAGCTCGCGGCCGCTGGTTGGTGCGTGTTTTGGTTGAGTCACACCCGGTAAAAGCTTTGATAAGCAAAGATCCACTGCTTCAATCAGTATGAAATTGAATCCGAATAAAAAATGGACCTTTTTTAAGCTAAATTGTCATTATGGTTTACGTAACAATATGGTTTTATTTCCATGAATATTAAATAATCCTTAAATGTGAAGATTTTCTGAAAGAGTTCTGCATGACAAACCCGCCTAAAGGAGGCGAAGGTAGGAGCGAGCAAACTTTATTTAACAATACTGAGATTCAATCGGAATAAAAGTTGATATGAATCAGCAGAAAGATCGAAACTATCGGTTGGATCTAACTTGGTGAATTTCGGGAGTGTCTGCTGCAGACAGAGACGCTGCTTAGAAACACTTCCGTGTATAATAACAGCTCAAAGTAGGGAATAAAGTTATCTAATCGAAAAATCACACAATTTTTCAACATCAGGGTGACGTTAAGTCTGAATGGTTTAGAAATAACACTTTAATGTTTCTGTCTGTCGGGGATAGATTCCTGGATCAAAGTGAAGGTGCGAGGAGTTTGAACTCACCTCTGCGGAGATTCAAAAAGCTTTTAAATGTTGTCAAGTTTTCTCCACAAAGATCCTGAGGTTTAACTCTGCAGAAGATTCTCCCTCCTATCTGTCTACATCCAAACTGTCTGTCTGCAACAAAAACTGTCTGTCAGTGTCTGCAGCTAAATCTGTCTGCTGCTGCTTCATTTCCAACCGTCTGCGCATGCGCAGCCTTCTAGGATCCCGCAGAGATGCAGTGGACAGTAACTAAGAACATTTACTCAAACACTGCCTTTTAAGTATAAATTTGAGGTAATTATTTACTCAATTATATCCATTTGAAGCTACTTTATTATTTTGCTCTTTCTATCATTTATCTTATAAAAGTATTCAACTTTCTACTGCATTACATTTGTCTGACAGCTTTAGTTACTTTTCAGATTACACTTTTTCAGACATTTCCTGTCCAGTGAAAACCACGTATCTCACTACTGAACTGCAGCAGTAACAGTAATCTATTACCGTAAAAGAAAACCATGAATAGGTACTTTCACCTTTGAACCTTGAGTACTTCCACAGTGCTGTATGAGTACTTCTACTCAAGTAAAGGATCCAAGTACTCTTTCCAGCACCGCTATAATATTTCTTCAAAAGTTAAAGTCCTGAATCGAAAACGTGTCCATAATTACAATCTGTGAAGTAATCAGTAACTAAAGATGTCAGAGCCAAACGTGGTGGAGAAAAATAAAGCTGAAAAACTGGGGAAAGGAAGTGAAGCTCCGATGAATAACTGGAATCATTCGGAGGAAGGAAGCGGTATTTTGCTTTATTTGTGAGGAAAATAAAAAGTTTCATCTTTACTTCTAGAAACCTTTTCAAAACCCCATCAGAGTTCTTCACAAATAAAATAGACAAAAGCCGATATAACATAAATCATGGCAAAACAATTAGCATATTAAATACAACAATTTACATGTTCTATATGATTTCAAAAAAAACTTTCAAATAAATGTTTTCAAATGTAGAGAAAAAAGATGGAAATGAAAAAGTTGAGATCATATCAGAGAATGTTTGTCTTCTGAAGAAAGAGGGCGCCGACTCAGCAGATGGTCCGACGTCAAGCTGTCGGCTGAAAAAACATCAGCCTTCAAATCCCCTCAGTTTCGACAGCAAAGCCATAATAATAACAATATATAATGAGACATTCAACATGAAAACATGAAGAAATATCCGTGTTCAATGAAATAAAATGCCACTTATAGTGAAAATGGAATTATGAAATAGAAATTATGTGTGTGTAAAATATGAAACTAGCTAAATGTGAGCCTGAGGAGGCTTTGATGAAAAAACAAAACTGGTTTTTGTCAAAACAAAAACCAGTTTCAACATCAGCGACTGCAGACGAGTTTCAGGCCGTCACACAACAAGCAGGAATGTATCCGAGTACATTTACTCAAGTACTAGACACCAGTCACGGAGAGGCTTCAGAAACGATATGCTTATTAAAAGGAGAGAAAAATATCTGTTTCTCTTTGTTCCCAGATGACTTTATTGAAAGATAAAAAACATATGAAATGATGACACAGCACAAACAGCCCTAAAGATAAAAAAAACAACATAAGAAATAATGACACAGCAGAAATGAAAAGCCTGAAATCAATCAAAGTTCATACTTACAGTTTCTCTCATTTTATCTCTGAACGAGAACCAAACACACAAAATTTATGAAAATGTTAAACTACCTGAACAACCAACACAGTTTCCCAAATAATAAGAACTTATTTCTGCTGGTGTGGAGAATATTCTTTAAAACCAGTGCAGCAGAAACATTATTTAGATGTCAGGAGACTGGGAGAAAAATAACAATCAAAGGCTTTGATGCTAACATCCTCATTCTATGCTAGCATACCTTGTTAGCGTTCCATGTAACTGTTCCATTTTCATTATGCTTAAATAGGGTGTGATATTTTTTAGTGTCAGACCAATAGTTCATGAAATGTCTAATCTAATGCCAGCAGAATCCCACAATGCAACACAGCCGTGACAACAAAAGCCACAACAGAAAAATGGTGGACAGTAATCGAAGCAGTTCTGGCGGAACATCAGTAAGTGTGAAAGCGACGCATATTTTCACTTCACTCACATGAATGTCACGGCGGGATTCTTTACTGGCGTCACTAGGCTTCCATGTCTGGATGCTTCATGTCCGTCAAGAACTTCTGATTTGGTGCCCCCTACTTCCTGTTGACATCACTGACAGGAAACACATTACCCCTCTACTTCCTGCTGATGTCACTGACAGGAAAACACATAACCCCTTTATTTCCTGCTGATGTCACTGACAGGAAACACTCCATCCCTCTACTTCCTGCTGATGTCACCGACGGGAAACACTCCATCCCTCTACTTCCTGTCGACGTCACTAACAGGAAAAACTCCATCCGTTCTCTTTAGGTGTTCAAAGTCTACTCGTACAGGTGTTCGTATTCAGCTACCATAAGCTCCTCCCCCCATACCTCACTGATGACGTACACCTCGTCTCACATGCCATGATTTGGGACAACGTCTGTTTTTGTGCGGAATGGAGAATCATGAACTTCATGATTCTCAGCGTTACCGAGACGTTTTCTTTTTGCTAGCAATATCTCGTCTTTGATGGACGTGGTTGCTGACATGGGCTCTCGTCTCCGTGAAGATCACGTTTATCCAACAAACTTTTATGCAGCAGGATCAAGGCGCTAAAGTTGGTCCTTAATTACATCTCATGGTTCTGGATCTTCTTGTTCCTTCTTCTTGTGGATCTTCGCCTCCGAGCAACGGCAGAGCGACTAACAGCGTCAAACCGACAGCTAGGTTTCAGACGGGTCGGTCCAACGTCTTCTGAACCAACGATAGGAGCGTCATCGGCGTCCTCAACACCCTCTGACAGATAAGTTTCCTGTTCCACATCAGGAACAGGAAACCCATCTGCCTCCATTCATGAAGGTGACTCAAATGTGATTCAGAAAATCTGGTTTTTCATCAGGCAGCCTTCAAAAGGAAAATCAGATTTATATCACATTAAAGGATGACATGAAAGGAGCCAACCGCTCGGAGGACTTGTGATGACCACCGCCAGTTTATTCTGCAGATCTGAAGGGGAATCGTATTTTCCTGCAGGTTTTACCAAAGGTACAACTTCCTGAAGAAGCTGCGTGGGACAGGAAGGGGTGTGACCTTTTGATGATGAGTTATCTAACTAATGGGAGATTTAAAAAGCAGCTAGTAGCAAGTAACCAGCTGATATCCAATTTGCAGCAGTTAGCGGCTAATATCAAGTAGCAGCTTATAGCAGTTTGCAGCTAGTAGCAATTGTGGAGGTCTTTAGCCTCCATACACATCAGCCGTCGTGTAACAGGGACGTTAAATGATTCTCATTGCCATGCTGTTTCATTATTTACAAAGAGCTGCAAGACACACAGGTAAGATTTTAAATAAACGCTGCTACGTTATATGACACGCCTCTTTAGCTTGCGGAACGCTGACTTTCTATCTAAAATCTGACAATGGGGGGAAGTTATGCAGCTATTATTATGTTGAGTGTAAACAACAAAGAGAAATTACATCATTAGTTTACAATGTTAAACTAATTTGGGCTAATTAGCGACAGATGGGAATCCCTTAAGTTGACCTGATGATAGCGTCGGATGAAAAGTCACATGATTATGGCGACAATGGTGATGTCGTAAAAGTTTGGTGATGTCATCCAGGCCCGTGATGATGTCATGTAGGCCCATTCATGATGTCATGCAGGCTCAGTGATGTCATATGGGTTTGGTGGTGCTCTTGTAAACCAGCGTGTCCTGCTCTGGCAGTGCCTCATGGGGGGGGCCGGAACTGACGGGCTGGTGGGAGCGCTTCTTCCTGTTCTTCAGGAAGCAGTAGGCGAGGATGGCCAGGAGTGCCAAGATGGCCACCGACAAAAGAACAGCCAGTGCTATGTTACCTGTGGAGGAGACAGTGATCTCACTTCCTGCATGATCATATGGTGTTTGGGGGTCAGGTGATCAGTTTGACGAAGGTGAGGCTAGTTTTCTTACCAGAGTCGCTTTCTTCCTCCTCCTCATAACGCTCAAACAAACCTTTGAAAAAGACATTCTCTTCTGCAAGAAAACACACAAAAAACACGTCATTATTTTTTGTACACTTTTAACTTCTTCCAGATGAATTCTAGTCAGGCGTCAACAGCTGTCCAGGATTCTGACCATGTGATCGGAACTAAACCACCAGTGACCTCAGACACAACTGATGCTGATTGGATAATTAAACGCCAATTCCTGTACAGGCGGGCAGAATCAGTCCTTCGTAAGGACGTTCGGGTTTACCGCTGCTTGTAAACACTGTTTCAGAATAATCCCTGGTGAGCGTGTTCCCGGCGGCGCTACTCAAGTGTACGGTACCAGCATTCAATGATCCGGACCACAGCAGAGCTTGATTTTAACTCAAACTGATTGAGCGGTAAAGACAGAATAATGATCGCTACAAACAAGTTCAACGAAGTCCGCCGGGGGACGTGATGGACTGTTGTGCCTTGTTCTTTGGATCTTTTATACCGGAGAGGTTCTGTTGTCCCTTGTTTCTTTTATACCGGAGATGTTCTGTTTTCCCTTGTTTCTTTTATACCGGAGATGTTCTTTTTTCCCTTGTTCCCCTTGGATCTTTTATACCGGAGGGGTTCTGTTGTCCCTAGTTCCTTTGATCTTTTACACTGGAGGGGCTCTGTTGTCCCTTTGATCTTTTACACTGGAGGGGCTCTGTTGTCCCTTTGATCTTTTACACTGGAGGGGCTCTGTTGTCCCTTTGATCTTCTATACTGGAGGGGTTCTGTTGTCCCTTTGATCTTTTACACTGGAGGGGCTCTGTTGTCCCTTTGATATTTTACACTGGAGGGGTTTTGTTCTCTAGTCTGTGTAGTCATCTAGTTTTCAGTGAAACGATAATGAAACATAAACGACACAGTGTGATAATATTTAATTATCCTGGATTCGTACCGGTCACCCCGTCGCAGCTCTCGCTACACGTCTTCTCTTCATCAAAGTTGTTTCCGTTTGCTCGACAGCCGCCATAGGTGAAAGTGTGGCACTTCCTGTTCATGGGGTTGTAGTACCAGCGGGTCAGACTCGCCCGGCACGGCCCGGTGAAGGGGGGCTCCGAGCACTGTGCTGGGGGGTAGGGAGGTCATGTTAGCAAGTAGCTTGTTATCGTTTAGATAGTTTTAGCTTGTTAGCATTGAGTAAGTAATAGTTTGGAGGAGTTTAGTTACTATGTACTATTGTATTGTTTAGTTAGCGTGTAGCTCGCTAGCAGTGAGTGAGCGTGTAGCTCGTTAGCAGTGACTGAGTGAGCATATAGCTGGTTGCGTCTAGTTAGCATGTAGCTGGTCACGTCTAGTTAGCGTGTAGCTGGTCGCGTCTAGTTAGCGAGTAGCTTGTAAGCGTTTAGTTAGCGTGTAAGCGTCTAGTACTAGCTGGTGTGTGGTGATGAAGAAACTGACCTTTCCTTTGGTTCACGTTGATATTCAGCAGGCGATTGAAGGTGTTATTTACTGAGGAAGAGGTCAAAAGTTACTGCTGAAGGTTTTATTGTGTTATCAGGTCCTCACCTCTTCAAAGATCGACCTGAGGTTACTGATCTACATGAGGGTTCAGGTGTGGGCGGGTCTTACGTTTGCTGCAGTGGTCCTCGTCGGAACCGTCGCTGCAGTGTTCCACACCGTCACACTCCAGACTTCTGTCCAGACAGCAGCCGCTGTCGCAGATCAGCTGGTTGGGCAGACATGCTGTGTCACACACCTCTGAAAACACACACACACACACACACACACACACACACACACACACACACACACACACACACACACACACACACACACACACACACACACACACACACACACACACACA
>VRLP01008673.1:0-15758 GCA_009660295.1 Lophius piscatorius
ATAATCGCAATATTTATGTCATGATACTTAAGTCATGACAGGATATAATCGCAATATTTATGTCATGATACTTAAGTCATGACAGGATATAATCGCAATATTTGAGTCATGATACTTAAGTCATGATAGGAGATTATCATAATATTTATGTCATGATACTTAAGTCATGACAGGATATAATCGCAATATTTATGTCATGATACTTAAGTCATGACAGGATATAATCGCAATATTTATGTCATGATACTTAAGTCATGACAGGACATAATCACATGATTCAAGTGCCGGGTCACTATGGCACCAGGCTAAGACGGGTATTCCAGATGTCCTTATTCTCAGCAACTCTCTCCAGCTCATCCTGGGGATCCCGAGCTGTTCCCAGGCCAGCGAGTTCTCGGTCTCCTCACAGGAGGAGGTGCCTGGAAAACCTCCAAAGGGAGGCGTCCTGATCAGACGATGAACCTCCTCCTTTCCACTCGCCTCCGCATGTCTAAGCTCCTCCCCTTATCTCCAAAGCCGAGGCCAGCCCCCCCTACGGAGGACGCTCATTTCAGCCGCTTGTGTCCTTCACCTCATTCTTCGGGTCTCCACCCAGAACCCGGAGGAGGCGCTGTTTCCCATCTGAGAACCAGGGTCTCAGAATTGGAGGTTCTGACCGCATCATCCCCTAACCGGACCTCCTCCTCACCTCCACGGCTCCTTGGGAGTAAAATCAGTCCAAATAATAAAATAATAGTGTAAATAAGTAACAAAAAGTGTTAATAAAAATGTGTTGTTGTTTTTGTTTACCTCTGATTGAGGCCTTTAATTTCTCTGACGTGATTTTTTTGCATCTGACGTCATCATCATCATCATCATCATCATCATCGGCGGCGGCGGCGGCCGAGGAGATTAATGGCGGCGCTAACGAGTCTGGGGGTTAAACGCGGCTTTGATTAGTCAGCATTAGAGAAATTAATGTCTTTATTGAAATGAAAATAAAAGCTTATCGCCGCGGCGACAGGCCTTAAATAATGGCTCCGTCTTTACATTAATATTACTTTTTATCTCCGTCCAGGATATTAATAATGGAAAAACGGAGGGAATTAATACTTTTGATCGTTAGGAGTTTGCGGCGGCGTTGAGCGCCCGGCTCGCCATTAATAACCATCATCAAACGCCTCTTTGGCGCCTCGCGGCGGATGATTGATCATGAATATTAATAACACCAAATGGTGAATAAATGGCGGCATTTAAATCCTGGTGGCCTCCTCCGTATTCTTCCTGTCAGGGAGGTGCTGCTCCCCGAGAGGCGACATATTTCATCCGCCGCGGCTGTCACGCCGTCGAGGGCGTGATTTATCGCCGGGATGAGAGGGGGACGTGTCCTCCTCGCCGGCCGGGATGCCGCCGCGTCCCTGCGGGAGGAACCGAGGGGACGTCAGACCGTCATCTGTCGGGGAGGAGGTCGGAGGTCAAAGGTCGCGTTGTCGAAACCCCTGGATTTATTCGACTCGGCGAAGGAGCCGGTCCTGATAGGTCGACCCAAAAGATCGGTGCTTTTCAGATCAGACAACAAACGAGGGGATTTTTGTTTTTATCTCCACCAACGACCGACACCTGTGTCTGCTTCCTCTGGTTGGTTGGTTGGTGGTTGGTGGTTGGTCATTTGGTTGGTTGGTTGGTTGGTTGGTTGGTACTGTGGTTGGTTGGTTGGTTGGTTGGTTGGTTGGTTGGTTGGTACTGTGGTTGGTTGGTTGGTTGGTTGGTTGGTACTGTGGTTGGTTGGTTGGTTGGTTGGTTGGTACTGTGGTTGGTTGGTTGGTTGGTTGGTTGGTTGGTACTTTGGTTGGTTGGTTGGTTGGTTGGTTGGTACTGTGGTTGGTTGGTTGGTTGGTTGGTACTGTGGTTGGTTGGTTGGTTGGTTGGTCCTTTGGTTGGTTGGTTGGTTGGTTGGTACTGTGGTTAGTTGGTTGGTTGGTTGGTTGGTACTGTTATTGGTTGGTTGGTTGGTACTGTGGTTGGTTGGTTGGTTGGTTGGTTGGTACTGTGGTTGGTTGGTTGGTTGGTTGGTACTGTGGTTGGTTGGTTGGTTGGTTGGTACTGTGGTTGGTTGGTTGGTTGGTTGGTTGGTTGGTTGATTGGTACTGTGGTTGGTTGGTTGGTTGGTTGGTACTGTGGTTGGTTGGTTGGTTGGTTGGTGTCGGTTGGTCATTTCGTTACTTGGTTGGTAGGAAGTGGTTTCTAGGAAGTGTCTGAAGGCTAACAGTAGCGATAAGCTAATGGGCTATCCTCTGTACTACGGCTCACGTCTGTCCGGATCTTCGCCGTCCATCATCACCACAGCCGCCGCTCAAACAGGAAGTGGTGAAACGACTACATTCCCTACGTCTGTCCGGCACGCTGCCTGGGACATCAAAGGAAAATGGCGGCTACGACGGCGAACCCTCGACCTTATCATTAACCTCAGATCCGTGCGGACCGTCCCTCTCTGGATTGATATGCAGGACTAGCCTCTGAGCGCCGAACTCCTCCGGGACATGAACTGTCCTCCGGCTCAGGCGAGACCGCAGCCTCCTGTAGATTTATTTCAAAGCTGCAGCCCGGGGCGGTGCCGCCGCCGCCGCCGCCATGACCCCATACATCACGCCTCGTGTGAGCACATATTAAGTGCTTCTCTCATCCCACCCGCCCATTAAAAGTAAATAATCCGGCCAGAATGAGGCATTTGTTCCGGAGCGCCGCCATCCTTCACAGGTGACAGGTATCTGTTTGTTCAGCGGCGGGGAGGTGTGCGAGGAGGCGGCGGCTGGAATGATGATGTGAGGGTTTGGATGAAGCGGGGGTTGGGGGGGGTTGTAGGAAGTAACAACAGAACACAAGCGTAGAGTTCATTAACACGGTTCTGTTAATGAGCGGACGGCTGAGGGAGAAACCAATTAAGTGGCGGCGCCGCACGAGAATAAACGAGCAGCGTTTCCTGTTTGCATATTTATGACCCCGCGGTGATTCCGTCCTCTGAGCATGAATCAGGTGAATTTATGAAGTGAAGGTTTTTGTTTTATTGCGGCGTATTATGTCATGTTCAATGTCTGAGGTGTCGCCGGCGTGAGCTAAAGGCCGGCTGATGGTGCTTAGTCCTGTAATTTATGACCACTTCCTGTCTGCTGCTGCAGCTGCTGTGTGTGTGTGTGTATGTGTGTGTGTGTGTGTGTGTATATGTGTGTGTGTTTGTGTGTGTGTGTTTGTATGTGTGTGTGTGTGTGTGTTTGTGTTTGTATGTGTGTTTGTGTGTGTGTGTGTGTGTGTGTGTGTTTGTATGCGTGTGTGTATGTGTGTGTGTATGTGTGTGTGTTTGTTTGTGTGTGTGTGTGTGTGTGTGTATGTGTGTGTGTGTGTGTGTTTGTTTGTGTGTGTGTGTTTGTATGTGTGTGTGTGTGTATGTGTGTGTGTATGTATGTGTGTGTGTCTGTGTGTATGTGTGTGTATGTGTGTATGTGTATGTGTATGTGTGTGTTTGTCAGGAACCTTCTCTGCTCTTCACCAACTCCACTGAGGCGGGGGTCTTCGGGGCGTCGCACCTGTGACCTGTGACCTCCGGACATGATCGCTTTTGTTCCGTCAAGAATATTCAAATAAAAGCGCGGCGTTCGGGTCGTAATGCGCCGATTCTCCCAGAACTGCGACAGATTTCGCTGGTGCGCGGGGTTAACGAAGCTCGCGCGGCGCCACAATGATCCGCGGCGCGCGTTGGCTCCAATCTAGCCGGAGTAATAGATGAGGGTCACGCCGGGTCACTTTCAATTTCCACTTCCAGCCGGGAAAAATGAAAACAAGTCATTTGCACAAATCTGAATAATTCAGTCAGTCAGAGAAAAACCGGCAGAAATGAAAGAGAGGGAGCGTCTCGTGCGTTAATGACGGCCGCCGCCGCCAACGCCGCCTTCCATGGAGGCTAATGATGAATCTGACAGACGATATGAATCCAGATGTAAGAATAAAAGCTCGGTGGCGGCGGCGGCGGCGGGAGTCTGGGGGCGGGGCCTCCTCCTGTGAGCCTTTAAACTGATCATAAATGTGTTAAGATTGCAGCGGGCCATGAAACAGCTGGAGACAATTAATCTTCTCCGAATCTTCTCAGGAAAACGGCTCCTGCAGAAGTAACATCTGCTGCGGGCGGCCATTACTCACGCGCCGCCGCCGCCGCCGCGCTTTTATGCACGCCGCACAATCATCGCCAATGAAGTAAAAATTTATAGTTTTCCCTGTTCAGTAAAAATAACATTCGGCAGCATTAAAACATCATCCATCAACATTGTCCTGGGGGGAGGGGGCGGGGCTGCTGGGGGTGGGGGTGGGGGGGGGCGTCGCCGCCGCCGCACAAATTAAAAAGTATTCATTTGGCGGGGAAGTTGCGGAGCGTGGCGCTCCGCTCAACTGACTCCTTATTTATTTATTTCTGCTTCGAATGAAATTGGAGACGTTTGCTTTTTGATCCGGTTGGCGAGGAAGAGGAGAGATGAGCCCCCCCCCCACACACACACACACACACACACGCACACGCACACGCACACGCACGCACACAAACACACACACAAACACACACACACACACACACACACACACCAGGCGGCCATGATGGATGACATTTTACAGGGACTTGCCAAATATGAAGTTGGAACAAGAAACAAAGCGGCGTTTTTGTGGGAAAGACAGAATTTTATAGGAAAAGTTTTTGTATAAAGATTAAAATTTACTACTATGTTACGTTTAAAATGTCTCAATTTACGGTAATTTACTGTCAATTTAATGTAATAAATGATGTAACTTTTAACGGGTTAACATTATATTTCATTATATATATTTTTATATTTTTTATTCAACATTCACCATAAATACTAGTCTTTTACTGTTTTTTTGTTTTTGTTGTTTTTTTACAGTTTACACTGTAATGCCAACTGCTACTAGCTGCTAACTCCTACTAGCTGCTAACTCCTACTAGCTGCTAACTCCTACTATCTGTTAACTCCTACTGGATCCAAGATAGCACTAGCTGCTAGCTCCTACTAGCCTCTAAATGCTATAAGCTGCTTCCAGCTGTTAACTCATTCTAGCGTCAAACTACTGCTAGCTGCTAACTGTTGCTAACTTCTATTAGCTTAAAACTCTTAATTACTGCTAATTGCTTGTAGTTCCTGCTGCTAAATGTTGAAGTAGCCATTTTTGGCAGAGGGGGAGGAGCCAATGACTCCATTTTGGTGAACCGTTCCTTTAAATCTGTAATTTGGAATATAATAATTAACAATGAGTGAAGCTCCGCCCCCTCATGCTCCGACAGGCAGGAGGAGGGCGGCCATGTTTGAACCCGAGCATGTATTGTTTAACGCGACACGCTCAATTTATCACTGGTTTTGAGCGACGAACGGATGAGTTCACTTTCAATTTAGTTCCGCCGCGTCCTCCATTCATCACGCCGCCGCCGCCGCCATCCATCATCCGCCGCGCTCACAAACACCCTCACACAACTTTAACGCAATTAATCTCCACGCCGGGATAATTTCATATTAATGAACCAAGACGCTGCTTTAATTATTCTTTTGATGAAGTCACACAGCGGCGGTCCGTGGCGGCGGCGAGGATGAGGCGGAGACTCTGCCGAGGTTTATTCCCTCTGATGTTTTCTGTCTCCGTACAACCGGCCGCCAGAAATTGGAAAAGTTGCAGAGAGAGATAGATAGGAGGTGACCTGGAAACAAAAGCAATCAGCACTGGAGGGGAGGGGGCGGCGGCGGGCGCCAGCCGCCACGCATTCAGCCGCCATGTCAATAAAAGCAGAAATACCTTCTGAGGGTTTGAGGGCAGAGAGGAGTCTGCAATTTCACACCTTCTTGTTCGGCGGCGGAGGAGCGTGTTCAGTAGAACCCGACGGATGTCGTAGGATGGAAGCAGAAATTGTTGAGGGTAAAACTGAGGGGGCGGGGCTTCCTCTGCTCGACCAATCAACACGCAGTTGTTTCTATACGAAGCGGCATGGAGAAGTCGAGATCGAGCAAAGTGGTTTTCAGGACAGGATGTGGATCAGAGTCGGTGCACCGTCAGGCCCGGGTGTGACGGGTCAGGGGTCAGGGGTCAGAGGTCAGGGGGAAGGTGGTTTAGTCCTGGTTCTGCTGTGACCATCATAAAGGAGACCGTCCGAGAGCCGACAGAGAAGATCAACCAACCAACAAACAAACAAACAAACAAACAAACAAAAAAACAAATCTACTAAAGACCTATTCAAAAGTCTAGAAGAAGAGTCTCCTGGCGTGGAGGTCGCGGCGTGGAGGTCGCGGCGGGGATTTTGATGATGTCCCTCTGAGATCCAGCGGAATCAGATTAGACAGGATGTAAAGACGTGCAGACACACGCATCACAGGAAGTGCTGCGGTGGTCGCGCGTCGCTCGCCAACAGTCCCGCCTCCACAATCAGGTTACGGTGGCGGCGTCAGATCCAATTAATGATTCACAATCCTGTTAGCGGAGAACAAACATGGCGGCCTGTCGGGATGTTATTGTAGCCGCCAACGCCGGCGCTCCCTCCGCCGTCTTCGCCGTCTCCACGCCAAATGTGTGGACCAGGAAGTTTACAATGTTTCACAGCGTGTGTGTTCTTTATTAAAGCTCCGCCATCGCCACCGCCATCACCACCGCTGGCGGCGTTTTGGACTTATGACATCATCATGCCCAATCCTGGAATCGCCAAACAACATCTGGAGCTAAGTCTGCCGCCATCATCATCGACTGATGGTCGATGATTTGTTAGCATTTAGCGGCTAAATGAAAAGCTCCGCCCACTGATAAACATTTAGATCCTGAAGATCGTAAATATGAAATAAACAAAGAACAAAATATATTTTTTAAAAACAAAAAACAGAATGATACAAAAACAAACCTACCAAAAATTATAAAAAAAATAAAATAAAATAAAAAATAACCCGTCAAAACAAAAAACTCACTATCTAACAAAAAACTAAAACAACTAAAAGTAAATAAACAATAATATCTGCAGGATATTAAATATGTTATAAATTAAATGGGTTCTATAACATCGGCAGCATTGGTCCTCCGTACAAGAGAGTGAGGAGATGTTTATTTTTATTTACGCGTTGTGGAGAAATAAAACAGGAGAGAACCGCGACTTCAGAAAAACATGAATAATTAAAAGAAAAAAAGATTCTGTAAAATATTTTTAAAAAAGAAACAATAAATTCATATGTTGTATGTTGGTGGAGGACATTTTGATCTGTAGATAGAAGGTAGCAGGTGGAGGAGAACCTGGAGAGGTGGAGGTATGAAGAACTGTTCAGAGCCGTGGGGAGTGGGTGGAGAAGAGTGTAAGGAGTTATCTGTGACAGAAGAGCAGCAGCAGGAGTGAAGGGAAAGGTTTCCTAGATGGAGGTGAGAGAAGTTCTACTGGATGGTTTAGAGACGGTGGTTCTGACCAGAAGACAGGAGGCAGAGATGAAGATGTTCAGATGTTCTCTGGGAGTGAGGAGGAAGGACAGGATTAGAAAGGAGACATCAGAGGGACAGACCAGGTGAGACGTCCTGGAGACAAAGTCAGAGAGGACAGACTGAGATGGTTCTGACCCGTGAAGAAGAAGAGGAGGGATAGTGGATCTAGTAGTAAAAGGATGCTGGAGATGGAGCTGCAGGCAGGAGAAGAAGAGGAGGAGCAAAGAGGAGGTTTGTGGATGTGGTGAGAGAGGACATGCAGTTGGTTGGTGCGACAGAGGAGGATTAATAGTTCAAATAGTTACTCTGAACGACTCTTCATCTTTGATCTGATGTTTGTTTTTATCTTATTTCCTACATCTTTAAAAAACAATCACATTTTCACCGACGTCATCAAATAAAAATAACTTATAAACAAATCAAAATAAACCGTTTTTATAAAATAGTGGGTAAAATAAACTTTATTGAAAAAAAACCTCTAATTTAACATTTCAGCTTTTTATTTTCCTCCAACTCTGTTTCAGACTAAAAGGGTAAAATTTATAATTATAAAAACGTAATAACTATTTAAATCTGTTAAGTTTAATAAAATAAAAATCTATTTTACGAGCAAAAAAATATAAACATATTTCGCCAAAAAAGTGGAAAAGGTCGTTAACATTTTCTCCCCAAAAACCTCAAAACAAAAAATGAATGAAATGTTTTGAAATTTAATTTAGTAAGAATTTTAATTGTGACGAAGCTTATGATCAATTTATTAAAAATTAAACATCGTAATCTTTTTATAAACTAAAGACAAACGCTGATGGAAACGGAGTTGACAGGAAGGACAGAGTCGATCCTCCGTAGGTAGAAGACCTGAAACAACATTAATTACCCAAACTCCTTTTTTTTTCTTTTATTTATGCAAATAACATTGAACTCAACAAATTTACATTTTAACTGGATTTAAAGAAGCATATATTAATTCAAATATTATTTATTCATTTTATTTATTATTCCGTTTCCTCGTCCTGGAATGTTTCCATGAATTCCCATTAAAACGAGCCGGAATAAATAATAACTGGATAAAAAGGAATAAAATGATTAAATGTGACCCAACGTTGTTATCAGTACAAAAAAAAACTTTAAAAAAACGCCGTAACTCCGTGAGTTCAAGCAGGAAACACGAGTGTCACGCCACCGGAAGTGACATCACTGGGAGGAGCAGGTCACATGACTCACCTGAAAACTTTATACGTGGTTTTTTGGGACCACAACTTTGGGAACAGACTCAAATATAAAGGTCTTACATATTTAATTATATATTATTGAGATGACATGACAATTTTATGAAGCTGGTTTTATAACTTAACAGAAAATAAACATAAAAATAATAAAAATTAGACTTAATTGTTTTGATTCAAGTTGAATGAATGAATCAGGAGGTGAAAGGTCACGGATGCGAGGGGCGGGACTCTATTCATTCATATCTTATGCAGGAGTTGTGCCTAAATTATATAAATCAAGTATTAATATTAGTTGACGTTTCATATAATTAGAACATTATTCAAATCGGATTCGATTAAAGTAGAAAAAAAAAAAAATATCGGAGCCTCAATTCTAGAATTATATATATATTATTACATATTATTTATATATATATATATTTTATACGTCCATTTATTTCTTATTTAAATAAATAAATGATAATAAATAATAAATTATATAAATGATTGTGTTTTTATATATAATATACAATAAAGCTGTTTGTAATTTAAATAAAACTACGTGTTATTATATCATCGCTGTTTTTCTTTTATATGATTTTTATTTTTGAAGGTTTATCTCGTTGTTTTTATCCAATGACGTTTGTGAAAACATGAATGTTTGTAAACATGTAGGAAATAAAATCTGAGTGACAGATTATGTTTAAACTGATATTTGTTTTTAGGTTGTTTACCGGAAGCTTTTATTTTTCTCCACGTTTGTTTCCATCTTAATAACTTGAATAAAAAAAGAACAAAAGGTTCTTTTTTTTACCATCAGCATTATTTAGAGATAAAAGATGAATAAAGACATTGACAGTGAGAGAAGGATGGACATATGACGCCCTCTGCTGGAGGAACCTCAACACTGCACCCTGGTAAAAAAACATTTTTTAATTCAATTCAATTAAATAAAAAAAGAATGTAATCAAATGAAATCAAAAGCGGATTTTTAAAAACCAAAAAGGAAGAGTTGAAATGATTTGATACGGATGTGACCTTTATTGAACAGAAACATGTTTATTCTGACAATTTTACTGTTCATTTTATTCATAATTTCAGCCGAAAAGGCCTCCGTAGAAAAAGAAACCGAAAACAACATTCTGTAAACGTTCTGCAGAGACTAATATACTGTAACAATGAAGTTTAATTATGTTTAAACATACTGTAAATACGATGAAAACACCTTAAATATACTGTAAATATAAATGATTCACTCTAAATTCAACAAATCAAAAGGTAAAAGTAAATTTTACAGTAAATCTGAAATGTTCTCTCATCGCTCTAGTCTGTAAAACTATTATATAATTAACAATCATAATAATAATAATGATAATAATAAACATTTTTATTATCTAATTATTTTACCTTCAAAAAAATAAAACCATTATTTACCATCATAATGATTTACATGATCATGAGTTTTGGCAGGAATGACCTTCCATACAAAAAAACGTATTTTACTCCATTGAGAATATAATTGAACAAATAAACTACATTATCAATAAAACAATAAAACATTTAGAAATCTTAACATTACCTGAGGAAAACAAACACCTTTATTCTTTATAGACTTTGTTGTTTATGTTTGTTTATTTCACGCAGCTTGTGATCACATGACCGTTTTCTGTCCCGACGTTTGTTTATCAAAACAAAAACAAATAATAGTTGAAACGTAAACAATGAAAATATTCGACTCTCAGGTTGTTTTACTGGTTGATTACATTTTGTTTCCGTTTCATCAACATGACAATAAATGATTTTTGTTTTTTTGTTTTTTTACAATCAACATGATTTACTTTGAGATCAAAGATGAATAAAATCCTGGAATGATGATCGTCTGACGCCCCCTGCTGCTGGACCCTCGACACTGCAACCAGCTCAACCAGGTACAAGTAAGAGGAAAAGAAAATGAAAGAAATACAAATAACATTTTCTTCTTTTTAAGTAGGTAGTTAAAATAAAGGCAAAAAATACAGGAAACGATGAAAAAAAATAAAAACAGGAAGTGACATAAAAATAAAGTCCAGATGCTTTGGACTCAACACACCTGGAAAAAAAATGGAAAAATAAAGATTGAAAGGAAATAAAGTGGGGATTTAAAAAAAAGTAGAGTTGACGGGCTTCTCCTGCGGGTGACCAGAACCACCAGAACCACCAGAATCATCAGTGCCACCTGTGTTGTGTGTGTCCTGGTTCCGGTCGGCGGGCGGCGCCGTGGATCCGTTCGGACCTACAATGATGCTGCTGTACATCTTCTGCTGCTCCTCCTTATACGAGTCTTTGACCTTTGACCTCTTGAGGCCGCCGTCCCTGGAAGATCAGACACCTTCAGACTCTGACAGGCAGTAAGCGGAGGACAGTCTAATGAAGTAATCAGATTACTCTCAGGATTGCAGGTCCAGCAGCGAGGACTACAGTGAGGATGTAATCAGATTACTCTGGATATTCCAGGTCCAACCGTAATGAGCACCAAGTATGGGAGTAATCAAATTACTCTGATGATACCAGATTGAGCCGTGAGTAGTAAAGTAAAATAAAGTAATCAGATTATTTTTACCAGTCCAGGTCCAGCAGTATTACGTACAGTGTAAAAGTAATCGGATTACTTCCATGACTCCCCATCCAGCAGTGATAAATACAGTGTAATAAAGTAATCAGATTCCTCTCACCAGGCCAGGTCCAGCAGTCCTCCCCTATGAGCAATGGCGGATTTCACCCTGTTGGCGAACTGGGCGGCGTCCTCGCCGTCCTGACCGCAAAAAAAAAAACGTAGAAAGTTTGTTTTTATTTACAGTTCCGATAAATGTACAGGTTTACGGTTTGGGGTATTTAGGGTAGAAACTCCGCCCCCCTGCTGGCTGACAGAGGGTACTACTGGTTGATGATGATGATGCGTCGTTACTTTGGTTGTGGGCGGGGCCGTACCTGTATGGTCATGGGGGGGAGGTACCACACGTTGACCACGATGGCCCAGCTGGTCATCATCCTCAGCAGGTAGCTCACCATGTTGTATTTGCTGCTGTTCCAGAAGGCGTCGCCGAAGCGGGGGTCGTACTGGGAGACAGCGAGAGGAGGCGGCGTGTTTGTCGTGGCGTCGGCGTTTTGGGGGGCGTTTACAGAAAGTTGATGTTTACCTTGATGGTGATGGGATAGACGGTCCCCCCGATCTCAAAGCTCCCCTTCTTGAACATCATGACTGACGTGTTGTTGATGCAGGTTCCTGTCAGAGACACACACAGGATGAGGTCATGAACCGCCGCCATCGTCATCGTCATGGTCTTCAGAGCGAGCTACAGCGACCTCAGACTGACCTTCAGGAAATATCAGGATCGGAAGTTTGGTCTTAGCCGCCACGTGAGCTCGCAACCTGTAGAAGGTGAATCATGATCAGAGCGGGTGACATCATAGTTAGAGCGGGGGACATCATGGTTAGAGCGGGTGACATCATAGTTAGAGCGGGGGACATCATGGTTAGAGCGGGTGACATCATAGTTAGAACGGGTGACATCATAGTTAGAGCGGGTGACATCATGGTTAGAGCGGGGGACATCATAGTTAGAGCGGGTGACATCATGGTTAGAGCGGGTGACATAGTTAGAGTGGACGACTTCATTAGAGAGAGTGACTTCATTAGAGAGAGTGACTTCATTAGAGAGAGTGACTTCATTAGAGAGGGTGACATCGTGTTACCTGCTTGTAACGGTGTGCCGGTCTTTCATCTCCGATCTCTCAAACCAAACGTGAGGACACGACCTTACCATCGACCTCTGGATGACCCCCATGAGGCCACCGTGGATCTGACCCACCTGTCGGAAGGAACGCTGCCATCACATCAACATGCTAATAGCATTAGTGTTAACCTCCTAAAGAAGCTAATATTGTTGTTTGCTAGCTAAAGAAGCTAGCAAAATTTTCGCCTTCTAAAGAAGGTAACTTTGATGTTAGCGTACTAGAGAAGCTGACATTGATGCAATCCTGCTAAAGAAGCTAATATTATTGTTTACTAGCTAAAGAAGCTAACATAATGTTAGCCTACTACAGAGTTTAACATTGATGCTATCCTGATGGGAAAAACTATCAATGATATTACCCTACTGATAGCTAACATTGATGTTAGCACACTTGAGAAGCTGACATTGATGTAAGCCCGCTAATGAAGCTAACATTCATGTTAGCCTGCTGGAGAACCTGTTGGCCGCAGATGCGCTCCTGCGGAAGAGACCCACCATGGCGTAGCAGCCGTCACTGGCCAGGATGACCACGTCAATGGGTGACGTGTGATTGGCCACACAGATCCCACCTTTCTGAGGTTTGTTCTCTCTGCGGAGGCAAGAGCACGTTGTGATGCTAAGCTAACGGCTCCCGATACGCACGGAGTCAGGACGGCGCCACCGGGACTCACCTGTTGTGGTAGTGGATTGTTGCTGACAGTCCTCGGGCACAGATCCGGTAGCAGGTCAGGTGGACCGTCTCGCTCAAATAGTTCTTCGCCCTGAAACAAAATAATGCAGAAGTTAAAGGTTCCACCTGGGATCACCTGACCTTCAGGGGTCCCTGTGGAAGTAGAGTCCTACAGGAGAACCTGATACAGAAGTTAGCCTGCTGTGGACGCTAACATGGATATTAGCATACTAGAGAAAAAAAAGAAAAAGTTGATGATATCCTTCTGGAGATGCTAACGTTGCTAACCTGCTAGAGAAGCTCATGTTGATGTTACTGTGACGGAAAAGCTATCAATAATATTAGCTTAGAAGCTGTAGAAGCTAAAACGAACGATAGAATAACTAGAAAAACTAAAGTTGATTTTATACTACTAAAGTAGCTAACACTTGTGTATATCTTGCTGGAGAAGCTAACATCAATGATATGCTACTAGAGAAGCTAACGTATGATATATCCTGCTGGAGATGCTAATATTGTTGTTAGCCGGCTAAAAAAGCTAAGGTCCGTTAGGCTACTGGAGAGGCTATCATCGGAGGTAGCCGATTAAACAAGCTAACATAGGTGTTACTCCGATAAATAAGCTAGCATACATGTTAGGGTGCAAAAGAAGCCAATGCTGAAGATAGCCGGCTAAAGAAGCTAAGATTGGTGTTAGCGTGCTAAAGAAGCTAACATCGACAATAACTTCTCTAATAGGCTAACATGGGTCGCCGCGGAAACCTACCATCCCTCAGGTAGACGTCCAACCAGAACGGTTCCGATGACGAGCCACGAGAGACCGATGAGGGCCAGAGTGATCCTGCAGGGACAGAACCACGTGAGTCCGGTTCATCTGCTGAAACAATGAACATCAGGTTCCTCAGGCTCCGCCCCCAACACACCTGAGAGGGAAGAGCAGGCAGTACCGGACAAAGACGCCGAAGCCCCAGATGACGGTGAGGCGGACGCTGATGTAGCGGAAGTTCTGGTTGGTCCGGGTCAGGAGATTCCAGGAAGCCAGCTCCTCAGAGGAGAACCGCTGGGTCACCTGGTCGTCAGCGATGCTCTCCAGACCCTTCTTGTAGAAGTAGAAGGCGTCGCTGAGGGCGAACTCTCCCGCCGCCAGCGACTGTGAGCTCCTGAGACGCTTCATCTCTTCTGCCATCGACCTTCCAGCTCGCTCGATGATGCCTGGGACACAACGAGACCAAGACCGCCACGTCACCTCAGACCGCCACGTCACCTCAGACCGCCACCTCAGACCGCCAAGTCACCTCAGACCGCCACCTCAGACCGCCACGTCACCTCAGACCGCCACGTCACCTCAGACCTCCACGTCACCTCAGACCGCCACCTCAGACCTCCACTAGGTCACCTCAGACCACTATGTCACCTCAGACCGCTATGTCACCTCAGACCACTATGTCACCTCAGACCAGATGACGGATCCGTTATCCGGATCGTAGAACAAAGACGATCCGGATAACAGATCGTCTTTATTCTACTGGACGATGGTTAAATGTTCTACAGTTTGTAGCTCCGCCCCCAGACCACCGCGCCCCACTCCAGTTTAAATATTTACCCAGAGTGCCCCCTCGCAGCGGCGGGACTCCACAGGGGACAGCGAACTGAAGGTTGTGAAACATCAACCCTGTGACTGATTAACGGCGTCCTGAGGTCAGAACCGGGTCCATGGGTGAACCCGTCGGTAAACAGTAACAGTAAGAGAGCGCTGATATGTTTAACCTCGCCGCCGTCACATGGCGACCCGTGAGCGGAGGTCGTCCGTAAATCCTCCTGAGCTTCATCCTCCACAGAAGGAGAGGAAACAAGGAAATAAGGGAAAGGAAATAAGGTTTAAGGACATATGAGTGAAACGATGGGAGGACATGAAGGAGACGAGATGAGAAGAGGTTGTGAAGGCAGGAAAAGGAAACAAGGAAATAAAAAAGGCAGAGGTGAAAGGAAACGAGGAGGAAGAGGAGAGGAAACAAAGTTCCCAGTGTTCCACAGTAACCTGCAGTCAGCTGTTCGACCCCAGTGACGTAATCTGTGGTTTCAATCATGAGGTTTCCTCGATGGAGCCGGCCACACACACACACACGCACACACACACGTACACACACACACACACACACACACACACACACTGGGCGTCACATGACCGCCATCACACAGAAGGACATGGCATCCTGAGAGGAAGTAGAGCTCAGGACTGACTCGCATGAACACCAACGCTGCGGCGTGAACCGAGGTCACATGACCACAGGAGGAGACCTTCATCCTGGACATTGTGTTCAGCGGGGAGGGACCGGTAACCTCCAGCCCAAACACACTTCCTTCCATTTTCAACAGTAAAACTTCAGTTCACTGTCGCCGAGGCGCTGACGCCTCAGTGACATCATCAAAACCACAGTGACATCATCACAGCCACAGTGACGCGATAACCTTCCGCCTCTATGATGTAATGACATTGTTGCAGTAACTTTGTGGCGTGATCACATGTCTGTAGTGTCTCTGTGAGGTAATGATGTCCCTCTAGTGTCTCTGTGAGGTAATGATGTCCCTCTAGTGTCTCTGTGAGGTAATGATGTCCCTCTAGTGTCTCTGTGA
>VRLP01008674.1:0-15746 GCA_009660295.1 Lophius piscatorius
GGGGGGGGAGCTGCTGTAACAGGCTGCCACACACGAGGGGCGCCAGGTACCATGAGAAATCCAACCCCTTCTGATCATATCTCATTTCATCATCTCATATAATAATAATTCATTTAATTTATAATGCACTTTACATTTGGATCAAATCTCAAAGTGCTAAAATATTATATTAGGTCATCTATCATCTTATCTCATCCAATTACGTCTTATCCCAATTTATCTCATCTTAAGTCTAATCGCATCTTACCTCCCCTCATCTGATCTCACCTTATCTCATCTCATTTCATCTAGTCTCACTATTATCCTATGTCATCTATCTCATCTTATCTCTTATAACCCCATTACATCTTATCTTATCTCCTTAAGTGTAATCTAATCTATCTCATCTCATCTCATTATCTCCTCTTATTCCATTTTATCCCATCCCTCCTCATCTTATCTCAACCTGAGCTAGTCTTATCTTGTCCCATCTCATCCTATCCTATCCTATGTCATCTTATCACAACTCATATCATCTCATATAATCTCATTTGATCTTATCTTTAATTGGCTTATATGGGGTGTCTGGGAAATACAAGCTCATTTCAGCAAATATAGAGAAGGACAGAAGCGGAACACAGCTGCAGGTTGACCCAATTATCAGTCTTCCTTTCCTGTCATGTGCAAAGAGAAGTCACAAATATGCACAAATTAATTTCTTGCCCAGTTGATTCGATAATACAATTTTTAAAAAAAACTTTTTTTTTTGTAATATTGAGTCTTGTAAATATTATTATGAAGCAAAACTCACTCCTTTAAATCAGACTTTTTTTTACTGAGAGACACGACTGAAATTCGCTGTCTAAACCGTCCAGATATCTCTACAAGATCTTTGTTATATCTATTAAAAAATATGTTGCATTGAGTTTTTGTCGCAACAGCTGGTTCCAAGAATCCTATTCATGCAAACATGGAAATTCAGCTTTTTTATCTCCACGCCTCCATATTTATTCCACCAAATGCCTCCGGAACTTAACAGCAGTGCTGTGCTGCAGCAACCCTTTAACTGTAAGCAAAAACACTCAACATGTAAAACGTTTGTTTGTTAATATTGGACGAGCTGAAACGCACGTACACGCACTGACGGGTGAGATCAAGAAGATACGAGATCTCTGCATCCCTCACTCTTCACTCAAAGAACAAATATGGTGTTAGGTCCGACACAGATACTTGTTGATGAAACCTTAGCAGATCTTTGTATTTATATCCACCAAAAAGTCTGGGATATCATGGAATTGTCATCGCTGCAGCTGCAGAAGGGTCGGTTGCATTTGTCTGACACTAGGGGGAGCTTTACCTCCAAAAGTTTTCGGGTCTTTATTTCTCAACCATTGGTCCAGTTTAGTCCAAATCTGATGAATGTGAATCAGCTTGAGGAGACCTATCTTATATAAATCATATATTACTGTAATAGTTCATATTTTACTCAATAGGGGAGCCATTTTATGAAAAACTCTGTTTTTTTCTGACAAAACTTCACATTCAAGGAGTTCCATCAGGGGGTCTGCTTGTACCACGCATGGGATTGGGGGCTTTTCTGGATATACCCCTTTGCTGTTGGGGAGGCTTAGTTTGTATCATGTTAAATCTATTTGTGTAGTGCAAAACCGAAACATTTATCTTATTTTATTTCATCAGTAGTTATCTGCAGCCACTTCGGAGAGATCTGCAGCTGCGTTCTGTGAGACTTTGCAGATCTTTATTAGTCTTTCATTATTATAAACTGGTTCTTCACGTTATCTAAGCCGGTGTTTGTTTTTTCACAGGGGTGTGTGGAATGTCCCCTACATCTCCAGTGTGTACCTGCTGAAGGCCAGCCTCCTCCGATCAGAACTCGCCGACTACAACATCTTTAACTCACACGTCCTGGACCCTGACATGGCGTTCTGCCAAAACGTCCGCAGCAAGGTCAGTAAGAGACGAAACAGGGGTTTGACTCAGACATGGTGGACTAACAGGATGTAGTTAGACTTGTTGTGAGATAAGATAAGGTAAGACAAGATAAGATAAGATGATATAAAATAAGACAAGAGGAGATGAGATAAGATAAAATAAGGTAAGACAAGACAAGATAAGATAAGATGATATAAAATAAGACAAGATAAGATGAGATAAGATAAAATAAGGTAAGACAAGATAAGATGAGATAAGATGATATAAAATAAGACAAGAGGAGATGAGATGAGATAAAATAAGGTAAGACGAGATACGATGAGATAAGGTGATATGAAATAAGACAAGGTGAGATGAGATAAAATAAAATAAGGTAAGAGAAGATAAGATGAGATAAAATAAGATAAGTTAAGATGAAATAAACTAAAATAAGATGAGATAAAATAAGGTAAGATAAGATCAAATAAGACAAGATAAGATTAGATTAGATAAAATAAGATTAGATAAAATAAGGGAAGAAAGAGATAAGATAAAATAAGACAAGATAAGATTAGATTGGATCAAATAAGTTAAGATAAGATGAGATAAAGTAAAATAAGTTCAGATAAGATAAAATAAATTAAGACAAGATGAGATAAAATAAGGTAAGATGAGATGAGATAAAATAAGATAAGATGAGAAAAAATAAAATAAAGATAATAATAGATAAAATAAGGTAAGATAAGATGAGATGAGATAAAATAAGATAAGATGAGACAAAATAAAATAAAGATAAAAATAGATAAAATAAGGTAAGATAAGATGAGACAAAATAAAATAAAGATAAAAATAGATAAAATAAGGTAGGATAAGATTAAATAAAATGTGGTAATATAAGATGATATATAATAAGACAAATTATGATGACATAAAATAATACAAGATAAGATGAGATCAAATAAGATCAGATAAGATAAAAAGTGTTATAATTTTGTAAAATAAAATGTAATTTCTCTAATACGACATGACCTCTCCTTGTAAAATGAACCTTTATTAATAGTTGATCTCTCTTGCTTTCAGTCCATCTTCATGTTCGTAACCAACCTGGAGCCCTTTGGTCGCATCCTGTCAACAGAAAACTACCAGACCAGCCATCTCCACAACGACCTGTGGCAGATCTTTGAAAACCTTCAGGTGATAAGATCATTCACCATCATTCATCAGCTCCTAAAGTCTCTTTGTTTCTGCAGACAGCTCCATTATTTCTACCTAAAAGGTACATTTGCTGTGCAGATGGGAGATTCAGCATTCCAAGGGTAAAAAAACAAGACAGTAGAACAGAAAATGATCAATAATATGGTTTGGAGCAGAGGAGCAGGGATACAAATCCTTTCTGTGTTTTTGCAGTAAAGGAGGTGATACCGCAAAGTACCGTCTGTGAGAATGAGGAGAAATTGTAAACGTGTGTCTTTTTGTGTTCTTTGTGTGTTTGTTTGTCTCAGGACTGGCAGGACCGTTACATTCACGAGAACTACACTCAAATCATGAAAAACAAGCTGATTGAAACGGTGAGTAGAAACACGGATCCGACTACAGACACCTCAGTATTTTGAGTTAAAGAAAAGTTACAGCCTTTTTTTTTTTTACAAAAAACACTTTTTTTCGGGCGGTAACTTCCTAACCATTGGTCCAATTTATCCCGATTTTCCTGCATATATATATATTGGTTCGAGGAGATTTATCTTTTTTATATCATATTTTACTCATATTTCATATTTTATTTACTATGGGGAGCTTTTTTTTAAATAAAAAGCACTTTTTCTGATATAACGTCTATCAGGGGGACTGCTTGTACAACGCAGGGATTGGGGAGCTTTTTGGTTGTATTTGTATTCCTTTTTTTTATGTATTCTTTATAATGTAAAGCTTCGTTGCTTCTATAAGCTGAGCGGAGTTAAACTATCTGCCGTTTGCCAGATACAATTTTTAGCTATTGCATGAAAAAAACACATGAAAATATATTAAAAGATTTTTTTTTTTTTTTTTTACTTTTGCAAATGAATTTGCTCAGAAACTCTTTGATAACTTCTGCATCAAATTTGATAGAAATACCACAAAGTTCATGTTATTATACACAGTTTTTTGGGAGGATAGGACCAGCAGGACTCTCCATTTGGACCAGTTGGATAGAAAATGGACTCAAAATGTGACAAAAAATACCCAGAAAGGGTTTTTGGCTGCGAAATACCAACCACGTCTTCTTTCTTCTGTCCTCCAGCCGTGTCCTGATGTTTACTGGTTCCCAATTTTCTCTGATGTTGCCTGTGATCACCTCATTGAAGAAATGGAAAACTTTGGGAGGTGGTCTGGAGGAGACTCTACGGTAAGAATTCATCACATGGGTCTGTTATTCATCCTCTGCTGATTGGATTATGAAGATTTTTAATAATGACCTCTCCTAATCAGTAAATGACTCCATCATTGGAGACCCCCTGGTGGTCAGAGCTAGTAGTACATCTCATGTTGTATTTGAACATCATTAATGTCTACTATATTTTTCTTCGATTTACTTTTTCATTTTTTTTCTAAATGTAATTATTGGACTTTTTCATCTCAACTGTTTTTTTTCTTGTTGGTTTTACTTCAGGACAAGAGAATCCAGGGTGGCTATGAGAACGTTCCCACAATCGATATCCACATGAATCAAATCAACTTTGAAAAAGAGTGGCAACAATTCCTGGTGGAGTTCATAGCGCCCATAACGGAGAAAATGTATCCGGGTTACTACACCAGGGTAAGACGCGTCAACACAAACCATTTCATGAGGTGAAAACTGCTGATTCTTCTAAGCCAATGTGTATCGCCAGATGTCAGCTGGGATGGGTTCCAAGTGTGTCTTACCTTTAATGAACCAGGAAGTCCTGTTGTAAATAGGCTTAAACTGTCGTGTCCCGATAGCAAGGATGTATCCTGGTAGGTAACTAAAGCTGCTGGACCCTCCATCTACTCCACCTCTGGAAGTGGACCAGGAAGTAAATCCATTTCAATCAGAGAAGACGAGATGTCGAAAAGATGAATGATTTATTACAACAGCAGACGTGTGACTGCTGAGTCTATCAGAAAGTATTTGGCGCTCAGACTCTTCAGGGAGATTTTGATTGAAGGGTCTCTGCCCTGAGCGGCAGCATGGAATATCCCCTCTCTGGAGTCGGGATACTGGTGGTGGTGGCTGATGACTCCGCTGAGGTTGGCGAATTATGAAACTGAGGGATCTCCGAGGACTAGGTGGAGATGGGGAGGTGGAGGGTGATCGAACCAGCAGCATGCAAGAACTAGACGGTCGGATGGAGAGAGAGCAGGTGATTGTGATGAGGTGATGATGAAGCTAAGCCTGCAGGTGTGACAGCGAGTGGATGGATGAGGCTACCTGAAAAGGTGCAGCTGATATCAATCAATGCCCCCGGCTGTGAAGCAGATAATTGAGACCCAGCATATGTGAAAGTTGAGGAGAACAGAGTGGAGTGAGCAGTAACTGTGGCCGTACTGTGAGTCAGTCTTTCTGACTGAACGTTTGCTAAATCTCCATGTTTTTCTTTATTGATTTACTTTTCCTTTTCTCTGACCCCTCTCTGTCTCCGTCTGCAGGCTCAGTTCGACCTGGCCTTCGTAGTCAGATACAAGCCAGATGAGCAGCCGTCTCTCAGACCCCACCATGACGCCTCCACATTCACTATAAACATCGCACTCAATCAGATGAACCTGGATTACGAGGTGAGTTCGTTTAAAGGTCGGCGGAGAGCTGACCTCTCTGATGGCGTAGCTCTCCTAGTCAACACAAAGAGGAACCTTTAGTATGCTACGAATGCTACTTAACATTAGCATTGCCACTGTTCATACCTGTGAAAGCTTACTGCAGTCATCTAAGAAACCAGAACTCTTAGTTTTTCACCAGCCCTAACCCTCATATTCATGTTTGGGTAAATATGAGATGACTTTTAACCTTACCTCACATGTGCCAAATCTGGCCAATGCGCTGGAATGGGTGCGGAGCAGTAGATGACAGTAGGGTCATCAGCAGAGCAATTATAAGAAAACGAGTATTCTGTCCATGCAGTTTAATTACAAAGTAAATAATAGTGGGCCAAGACCTGAACCTTGTTGCAGCCCCATGTCAATTTGTAATACGACAGAAGTTACACCTTCTATCTGAATAACTGGGATTCTACCTCCGAGGTAATCTGCAAAACCCTCAACTTCTTGATATTAACCCACTAGCTGTAAGACATCCGGTGATGATGATGAAGAGGTGGAGGATGACGATGATGATGATGTTTCCGTGAAATAAAGTTTTTGTGTGTTTTTGCTGTGACTGCAGGGTGGGGGATGCAACTTCCTCCGTTATGACTGCGCCATCCAGGCCCCTCGTAAAGGCTGGACCCTCATGCATCCGGGCCGCCTCACCCACTACCACGAAGGCCTCCCAACTACAGCGGGGGTCAGGTACATCGCAGTGTCCTTCGTGGATCCGTAAACTCCAGGGGATAGCACCTGCTGGTCTAGACCAAAAGACGATGCACACTGGCCTCATCACAGCTTTTACCTTCTCTTTTTGAGTTGTGACCACTTCTGCATTCGTTACTTCCTCTGTGTGTTTTACTAATTATGTTTTGTCTAATTTAAAGAATTGTAATTGTGACTCTGATAAAGCTTTCTATCCGTGCATTGATGTAAGAACACACAAACACAGAAGCACAATGGAAGAACACCATGTGATGAATATGTTCTTAACTAAGTTCTAAGCATGTTATTACCAAGTTATAAACATGTTATTACCAAGTTATAAACATGTTAGTACAAAGTTATAAACATTTTATTACCAAGTTATAAACATGTTATAAACATGTTATGAACATGGTATGAAGATGTTATTACCAGTTTAAAAACATGTTATAACCATGTTATAAATATGTTATTCCCTGGTTAGAAGCAGGTTATTACCATGCTATGAACGTGTTATTACCAGTTTAAAAACATGTTATTACCATGTTATAAATGAGTTATTACTAGGCTAGAGAAGAATTGGGTCAAAAGAAAATATTCTCTATTGAGATGCTTATACAGAGAAACAGGGTATTCACATGTTGTGTTTCCAGTGTTACTGAGCAATATGGGTCAAACCTGAACACAAGTACCAGTAGCACAGTCTTCTTCAAGTCATCAAGACTAGATGCTGATGCTGTCAAAGCGGGTAATGGCCAAACAGTTTTATAGGCCAAGGTGCTTTTTTTTTTTTTTTTAACACAAATAAGTCAAGTTTGATGAACCTCCTCATTATATCCACTGAAATAGTAACGACACGGTAAACCAAAATTTGCCCAGAGGTGTGAATGAGAGCGTGGATGGTTGTTTGTCCCCGCGGCCCTGAACATGTTAATAAGCATATGGTTGTATAAAATTATTGAATGGTGTTTAAAGTAAGACATTTTGGAAGATGGTCCACTTCTGTGAAAGTTTACTATTGTCTTCTCAATTGAGTTAATAATGTGTCTCACTGGAACCCCTCCCAGACTGATGGATTTCTATCAACTTCTGAAATTCTGTGGATTTTTGGGCATAGTGTGCTACTGGTGAGACCTGGGGGCCAACTTCCTGCCGCTGAAGATGGTACATTGACATGATGATGTGGTCTAGGCCAGCTGGTGACCCAAATGTTAGAACATTCCAACATGATCACTAGGTCCGCTGTGAAATTGAACTCATATTTTAGCTAAAATATACATTTAAATATACATTGAGATGGTTTCCTGTTTATTCTTGAGCATAAGAATGTAAGAGTGCTTGTGTGTCGACCCAGTGATGTACTGACGAACTGTGACCCCCCCACTTGTTCCGCTGTTCCAGCCCCCCAATGATACAGGATAAGAGGTTACAATAAATGAACGAGTGAATGTTAAAGCAATGATATGCCACATTATTTTAAGCTATTTTGAGAAGTGATTCCAGATGTACGTATTTTTACGGAGGACAAACGTGGTCCTCCGTCAGCAGACTCTGATTTAGCACCAGGACGGACTTCCTCAGCCTTTTGCTTTTAGATTGATGGACCCTAAATGTCCTTCTGGAGCCTCCGCTCAACTGCAGAACAAAGTCAAAAAGCTGAATTTTTGAACCCTTTAAAATTAACTCAACAAGAAAAATAAAGAAAGATTTCTTTGCATATTTTATTTCTTAGGGGAATTTGTTGATTTAATATCAGACGACCTAAATTAACCATAAAATGACAAACGGTTTGGTCGAGCATGCTTTAAAACATTATTCAAATTTGGCCTTATACAATTATTTCACAATGACATTATTTTATAGAAAAAATGTATGTGTTTCGAAAAACTACTTTTTTTGGATTTTATCAAGTTCAAAAATTCTCTTTAGTAAGTCCTCATCAAATAAGACTTTCTCAATAATCATGGTTAATGCCTCTTCCTCTGTGGCCCCCTTTAACCTGTGAGGCCCCCCAGGGCTCCATCCTTGTCTCCTTACTCTTACTTACTCTAAATGCTGCCACTGGGTCATATTATAAAAAGGTTCTGTCACTTTTTTCAATAAGAAACGGACCCAAATGTGCTCAAACACACAGTTGAGCAGGAAATTAAAGGGTTAACAGAAAAAAATAAAGGTTTCAGAGTCTCTTGCTTGAAAGATGAATCAATATTCAAAAGTAGAATTGCTGGATGAGACAAACTGAAGTAGCTGCGTCTAGGATCTGGACTGGTATTTATGGCCTAGAGTCCAAACGATCAGATTCTGTGAAGGACGTGAAAGTTCTGGCTGAAGGTCCTTTATCTTTCATAGCATGAAAGATAAAGGACCTTCAGATACATGCTGGTGTCTGTGGATGAAGACACTTGATGAGTTGAGAAGACGTGAACTTGGGAAGGGAGTTCCAGACGGAGGTGGGGGCAGCTACCCAGAAGGTTCTTTCACCTGAGGCCCAGTTCTTGGTCCTGAGTGGAGTAGAGATGGAAGCTGCCATCAGAAGACAAGGAGGGCAACTGGAAGGAGCGTGTGGGTGGAGGAGGCCCAGGAGGAGGGAGGAGGTCTGGTTGTGGAGGACTTTGTGGGTGGGGATGTGGGGAGATGGTGTTAGGTGGGCAGTATTACGGTTTAATGTGGAGAAAAGGTATCAGCTTGTAGTTTGAAGTTATTTTATTTATAAGTAAAGGCTTATAACTTTAATAACTTTAATAAATATAGGCTTTATTAAGTCAGTTTGAAAACCAATGGCCGCATACACACCACCCGTGAACACTAAACACCACCTGTCGACACTAAACACCACCCTTGGACACTTCACACCACCCGTGAACATTTCACACCACCTGTGGACACTAAACACCACCTGTGGACACTTCACACCACCCGTAACACTACACGCCACCTGTGGACACTTCACACCACCTGTGGACACTTCACACCACCCGTGAACACTACACACGTTCGAACGACCTGAGTTCTCATTAAGACACTGGTTTTGGAGGGAAACCACCAGAGGAGGGTCGAGCTGCTTCCCGCTTAAAACCCTTTCATGTCCTTTTCAACTGCTCAAATGAAAAATGTGTGCCACTTGACTGAACCGGTTTATAATACGACCCAGCGGCAGCAGGTATGTAATAAAGAGTAAGGGGCCACGGATGTAGCCCTGAGGGACACCACAGGTCAAAGGGGCCACCGGGGAGGAGGTATTAACCATGGCTTATTGAGAAAGTCTTGTTCGATAAGCAAGATTTCTTTTGGCATATTAAAGCATGTGAGGACTAACAAAATGATATAACTTGATAAAACACATAAAAGGTCTTATAAGGGTCAAAGGTTGAGCAAATATCATTTAGAATTGACTAAAACCCTAAAACCCAAGAAAATCTAGAAATAATCATGTAACCAAATCATTTTTTTGTTTTAATTAAAAAAAATAAAAATGAATTACTCAAAATAAAACAACAACAATAATCTAACAAAAATATTAATTAATTAATTAATTAATCTAAATAATTTTACAGAAATATTCTGTATCGGAAAGGAACTAAGACCAAATTGGAAATTGCGAAAAATCACGGAAGTTTTCAACGAAAATCCATCAAGAAATAAATAATTCAAACCTTAGAGCACACTCTAAAACAACTGGAGGACAGGGAGCCAGTGGAGGTTCAGGGCAGGCGTGATACGGCAAGGTGAGTGAGTGAGTGAGTGAGTGAGTGAGTGAGTGAGTGAGTAGGTGAGTGAGTGAGTGAGTAGGTGAGTGAGTGAGTCAGTGAGTGAGTGAGTCAGTGAGTGAGTCAGTGAGTGAGTCAGTGAGTGAGTGAGTCAGTGAGTGAGTCAGTGAGTGAGTGAGTGAGTTCACCGACATCCATGTGTCACATGATATTATTATGAATGCTGCATGTGAAAGCAGGATATGAAGGATCCCGCCTCGAGGACAACAGAGGTGTGAAACCCAAAAGGGGAAAGCAGAGCAACTGAAGATGAGCAGAAGAAAAAGTCCCGTCCCTCTGGGGAGACAGGTACAAGATAAAGAATCACCCAAGCTTATACCTCTTCCACATCTGGTAAACCGGGCATGTCGCCAGAGGATGATTCTGATGGTCCTGTCCGAAACACACGCCGCCACTCAGACGCTAGATTCCCACGAGGGGGAAATCACACCCCTGCCGGAAGACCATGAACCCGATATGATGCGGCTCAGAGCCACATCTGGGTCACCTCAGAGCCAAGGTGAGACACCTGAATCAATGAGACAGACAGTAGATCAGACCAGGTTCCGGTTCCATTGATTGGAAGTAGCAGATACACAAACACAGACACACACTACAAGATACGGATAATAAATAAAGATTCAAAATTTTTAATGAATAAATTAAAACTAAATGTATTCAAATTCAAATTTCAACTGTTCCCTTTATTGGTAGCTGTTTCCATCTTAATAATAATAATAATAATAATACATTTAATTTATAATGCACTTTACATTTGGATCAAATCTCAAAGTGCTACAAAGTAAAAGCACATAAAAGCATCAATAAAAAATAAAATAATAACTATATAAAAAAATGATAAAAAGCAGCAATGTTAATTAAGGTTATAGGTTCTGCTAAAAAGGAAAGTTTTAAGTCCTTCTTTAAATGTGTCAGTCGTCTGTGGAGCCCTCAGATGGTCGGGGAGGGCATTCCACAGACGAGGAGCAGCAGAACAGAAGGCCCGATCACCCATGGTGCTGAGCTTAGTCCGGGGGAGGAGGAGGCGGTATGAGTGGGTAGAACGGAGAATCTTGATCTTGCCCTGTCCTCTGTGTCTTCTTCTGTGACCACAACCAACTGCATGTCCTCTGTCCCCACATTCAGAAACCTCTTCTTTGGTCTTCCTCCTTCTTCTCATTCGTGGCAGCTCCATCTCCAGCATCCTTCTACCAGTAGATCCACTACCCCTCCTCTTCATGTGTCCAAACCGTCTCGATTGTCCTCTCTGACTTTGTCTCCAAGACATTTAACCGGCGCTGTCCCTTTGATGTCCTCCTTCTTAGTCCTATCCATTATCCTAAAACCTAGAAAACATCTGAACATCTTCAGATCTGCCTCCTGTCTTCTGGTCAAAGCCACCATCTTGGAAAACCTTTCCCTTCAATCCTGCTGCTGCTCTTCTGTCACAGATAACTCCTGACACTCTTCTCCACCCACTTTCTTATGTACAACTCAGCCAAATTTAAATTATACACCCTGCTACATTCACAACGTTTCAAAAACAGAAAGTATCTTCTAGATGGTAAAAAATAAAATACTAATACCTGATTTTATTATCTGTGGAAACTTTCTTGTATGTGGATTTTAGTTCTGTAAGTACAAACAGACATAAAACATACCTGATTGTTCTCTGCAGCTCGCACCCTGACGTTACCCTATCTGATCCCCACACCCATCATCCGATCTCTGCTGTCTCAACAAGTTCACAACTCTTCATACGGTAAGAAGACATGGAGTCCATTTTTGTTATTAGTAGGTATAAAAGTTTAAGTATATTGTTGATTCACAAACTGATATCTGAAGGAACAGATTCTTAGATCTTTGGTCTTTCTTACTCTCCTTATATATATATATATATATATATATATATATATATATGTTTGTATATGTAAGTTTATTTATGGTTAATCTGTTAATTGATTTTTTCTGGTTGCATAGAATGCATCAATAGAATGTTGATGTATTATGTAAAAATAAATACACAAATTTAAAAAAAGTGCATATTAAAGTTCTTCAGAGGTCATTTGTCAGCATTATATAAATCTTATAAGCACGTTCACATTTCATTTTTTATCTAAGAACTTAATGTAGAGACGAGGATCATTGAAGAAGCCTTTGAAGATGGTTGGAGTCTTTATTCAGTTGGTCTTGCGAATAAAAAATCTGGCTAAGATCATTCATATCCATTTTTTTATCGCCTAAAATAACACCAAAAGTAATGTCTTTATAGTCTATAGTAGGGATTAGTTTTTGCTTTTGTTTTTTCCTATTTAACCATTTAGTAAATTGTTTCCAGAAGATTTCGGTATAACAGTAACAACTTATGTAGCTCCCCTTATCACGTTTCCGGCGATTCCGGTGTGTTTCCGGTGTGTTGACGTCATCGGAAACGCAAAGAAGATGTAGAGGACAAGATGTTTCACCCCATCCAGCGTCCGCCACACACACCCAAATAGTGACGCTGGTGTTTGACGAGGAAGTCTCTAAAATCTCCTAGCAGCACCAAAATAGTAGAAACTATTTCACCGACTTTTATTACAATTCCGGATCTTGATGTAGAAGATTTTTTAGTTCATCCTTTTGGTTAAAATTTAGGTGATTATCCGTTTAAAGGAAGTATTTTTTTCATCAGCTAACAGCAGAGGAAGTGGACAAAAACAACCCTTTTTTTCCTACAAGACTTTATTGTAAGTTTGCAACAGTTACAACTTTAAAAGTCCTTGAAACGATCGGGTGAGTTGCTGCAGTCACCTTTGACCTATTGAACACCGAGTTCCAGTATTAAAACGTTTCCTTATTGAGTTTTGTTTGGTAACTTTATGTCCGTTTGTGGGGGAAACTGACAGCAGGACGGACTGATAGGGAGGGAGAGCTGAAAACTAGTTCCTATATTTAGCTCGTGTTTGGCCACGTGACCTTCAGGTGCGTTCATGTTTGACATGAATCAGTTCCTCCTGTGTTTTCTGTTGATCTGTGAGTTGTAGGTAAACTATTAAGATCAGTTACTGTAGTAAAAATACTAACATCACCCAGTGAAATTACTCTGTTACAAATACATGACCTGTAATCAAACCTCAAAAGTATTTTCAGCAAAATATTCTTAAAACTTACCTGCTCTTACTACTGCATGAATGTGTAGTAATGACGTCATGCGATTAAATGAAGTATTGAGATCGTTTACTTCGGTGAAAGTATTAATACCACACTGTGAAAATAGTCCGATATAAGTAAAATCATCCACTCACTGTCTGACTTCAGTACATATATCATTATTTAAATATATAAATAAGTATTATTATTAACATGTACTTAAAGTATATGTTAATAAAGTCTTTACAAGTATAAAGGGTTATTATTATTCAATGGTTCTAGGTAACTAAGTACAACAGTTTGAGGTACTTGTATTTAACTAGTAGCTTATTTTTATTTTTGAATTATTGCCTTTTTTCCTAATATAAACAAACAGAACCAGTCGGAAGTTTGGACATAGTTTCCTGTTTATGCTACTTACTTTAATACTTTTTACTTAATACCAATACTTTTTTATATATATAAAAAAAGCAATTTTATGTTACAACTCCTTTTTACTTTAACGCTTGCTTTTAAACTTAAACAGTTTTTTTTTTACCTTAAATTACCATCTTACACTGTTATAGGTTTTTACTTTTATTCTAATAGTTTGAACTTTTATTCTTTTTTTATACTTCCATTGTACCAAGTTGTACCTGTTAAAAGATTTTGCTAATAATTATTACTCACATACTTTTTTAAATACTCCTTTTGACTTTGATACTATGAGTACATTTCTGAGTCTGTACTTATAATTGCGCTTATTAGAAGTTTAAAATAGCATGAAATGGAATCAAGTAAAGCACAAATACTTTGAGTATGTACTCAAGTACAGCACGTAAGTAAACGTACTCAGTTGAGGTGTTCCTGTAGTTTCTGATCAGCCCTGTTTGTGTTTTTGTTTACTGTTTACTGCAGCTCTGTGCCATGATGCTCTCCTCCCTCCTCCTGCTGTCCGTCATCCTGCTGGACGCGTGTGACGTTCAAGGAGCGTCAGATTTTAGAGTTTGTGCCTTTAACCTCCACAGCTTTGGAGAATCCAAGAGCAAGAAGACCAGCGTCATGCACACTATCACCAGAGTGAGTCTCAGATTCTCTGATGCCCCATCAAAATGTTTTATGTTTATTTTAAACAACCGCTATTTGTTTACTTGTTTGTGGAGTGGACACATTTCCACAAAACTTAATAGAAATGGTCCAGAAAGATTTTTGCACAGATGAGGTTACATTTTTCTTCAAAATTGCCAATTAGGGCTTGTTTGGGAAAATTTACCAGATTATAAAAAAAAAAAATCCTACTAAAACTTTATTAAATAAATAAATTGTTGGCAATTTTTATTTCCCAATTGCAAATAATTTAGCAATCAAAAATGTTTTGATGATAATCATCACTAAGTTCTAATAAATCTGTGGACCTGTTCAAATACTTTATTTAAAATTCATTAATTACCTAAGTAATCCTGCTGACATATATTCATATATATATATATATATATATATTAAAACTAATTGTTCATAATTTTACTGAAACATCTGAATTCTTCATCAGACAGTGGGAATAGATTGTGTTTGAAATATTTCGCACAGTCGCTGAAATTACTGGGAACTAATAAAAGTAAAAAGAATATTATTTGATGAACCAAAAATTATTTTGTCTTATTATACAAAAGGTATTTACAACTTATATTATTGAGTTAGACTCAAAAATACTCCCAGAAACATAAAAGGGAAATTACAGCTTTGGGAAATTGTCTTTTAAAATTTTTTTTTTTTAAATCAAAATACCAAAAACATGAAACAGCAAATACATATTTGTTTATTATTAGTGCACAAATCTGACATTCTTTAATTCCTGTAACATTTTAAGACAAATATTATACACTGTAAAAAGAAGCCGGTGATAAAAAAAAAAGGAGGAAATTACATGAACTATTTTCAACATAAATTCTAGACTCAATAATACTTCATTTAATTGTGTGTTACTTATTGTTTTTGCTTATTCCTCGGCAAAAACACCCTTTAATTCAAATTTCAACCGAACCAGAGATTTAACTATATTTTGAAGGGGTACGTTCTCATTTACATAGTGATTTAAGTTTTAATGTCACCCTCTGGATATTCTTCTGTCGTTACCTGCTGAAACTACATCGAACCATTAAAAGAAGTTTGTTTTTTTACTTCATCATTGATTCTCTGCGGGAATCGAACCCTCCTCCCCCTGACTGTCATGAACACATCTTCAGAAACACTGATTGATTATAATGATTTCTGATCCAGATCCTCTCCCGCTGTGACGTGAGTTTGCTGCAAGAAGTGAGAGACAGCAAAGAGAAAGCTGTGGACCAGCTTCTTGACCGGATCAACAGGTCACCAATACACACACACACACACACACACACACACACACACACACACACACACACACACACACACACACACACACACACACACACACACACACACACACACACACACACA
>VRLP01008675.1:0-15741 GCA_009660295.1 Lophius piscatorius
TGTTTAAAGCCTGCACACAGTATCTGCAGAGAGCTTTGCTGGTCAGGAAGTACAGGTTCACCGGTGCAGAAGACTTGTAGAGCAGTAGCGGTCCAGACAGCCCAGTATAGTCAATTACCATACCCAGCTCAGGGAAAGGATCTCCTTCATCTGGATTCTCTGCTCCAGTCATATAATCCCTTAGCATCTGTAGCTCCTCACTCAGTAGTTCTTTTCCCCATGTGTTCAAAATGTCTCTGGTGTGACGAGCTGACCTCATGCCAAGCAGAGAAGCCACTGCTGCTGTGTCCTGAAATCCTGGACCTGCAACGTTCACTATATTTTTAAGTTTCACCGCTCCGTCTGAACACAGCCGTTGAGTGAGAGCAGGTCTGCTGTCACTCTCAGCGTCCAGTCTGGCCCCATAGATCAGAGGCTCTTCTAGGAGCCAAAACAGGGAAGTAGCGTGTTGCAGTCTCTTCCATTTAAAAAGAGTCCAAGCTCTGAAAAGTCCCTGATAAAATGGAGGCAAGTCACACAAACGAATAAAACTGCAATCTGTTAAAAACAAAGAGGTGTCCAATCCAAGACCTGCTACCCTTCTTCAGATGATGCTTGTGGTTTGTTTCCAAACTACATCATCGTTTTCTGTCAGGTACTTTTGTACAAACTGTAACCTGAAAGCTGCTGTTCTGCTCTCCAGGTGCACTAGACCCTGACCCCCTTCTTCTTTTGGAAGGTAGAGTACACTCTGTGGGATCCAGTGGTAATGACCCCAGAAAAAATTTACCAACACTGTTTGGATCTTTTGTAGAAAAGACAGCAGTCATTCACACTGCTGTTGTTTCTTGGTTCTGCTCAGCCATGTCGTTTTCCTGACCCTGTTGAGACTCAGTTGTCCCCCCCCATCCTGCTCAGCCTCAGGCTGGGTTTGATCGACAGGAGAAGGTTTGTCAGAGTTGACAGGGGAGACATTCGCAGGGCATGCATGAACTATGTGTCCTTCTTTGCCACAGCCAAAACACTTTAAGACCCCTGACATCACAAAAACTACATAATCAAAGTCCTCAACTTTCAGACTGAAGACCAGGTTCAGTTCTTCATCCTTCCTGCTGAGGATCATGTAAACCTGTCGTCTGTGTGACACCACGTGCTTCAGCAGCGGGGATTTGCATCCCGACGGGAGTTTCCTGATCGGGGACAATCTTCCCGTATCTGGACAGTTCCCTCACCAACACCTCGTCATTGATGAACGGGGGACAGTTAGATATTGTCACTCTCGTTGCAGGTGTTGAGAGAGGAGACACTTATACCAGCGTATGGTTCACAACAATACCGTTCTCAATGAATCTGTTCGCCTTTTCCACACTGTCCACAAACAACACCACAGCGCCGCTCATCCTAGCAGCTGACTTGATGCTTCTCTTACCCACAACGTCACCGACAGCCAAACCACAACTCTCTACCGAGCAAGGAAAAGTTGGCGAGACTTTAAAGCCGTGTTTCCTGCTCAGTCGAACGTACTCCATAGCAGCGTTTAGCAGGCCGACCAGCTAACGCTGGTGGGCTCCAAACACACACTCAAGCCCCTAACCACACTCTCCGTGCCCCCCACACACCCGAAAGTTCTGAAAACACACTGTGTGCAACAATATTATCCGCAGTCACAAATATAGAAGAAGAAAAACACGTACTCACAATCGCTCTCACACGACCGCTCAGCACACCCACTCAATCCTTCCACTCAGAGAGAGAGAGAGACAGTGCGTGAGAGACAGTGAGTGAGAGAGACAGAGACAGAGAGACAGTGAGTGAGAGAGACAGAGAGACAGTGAGTGACAGAGACAGAGAGAGACAGAGACAGAGAGACAGTGAGTGAGAGAGTGAGTGACAGAGACAGAGACAAGAGACAGACAGAGACAGAGAGACAGAGAAAGACAGTGAGCGAGAGAGCGGGTGTGTCACGAAGGCAGGCGGTGACGACGGCTTTCTCTACGGCCGAAAGTGTGTCCGACCTCTGAACGGAACCAGTTGCTTGTCCACCGTCATGCGAGGTCCCGGGTTGTAGAGGTACGGCAGTCGCGCCGCCCACTCATCCCAGACCACACGCATGGCTGAAAGTTTTTCGGTCGCGCGTCTTTTTGGTCTGCTAAGATCAGCAGCCCTATGTAGGCGTGCAGGTCGGTGGCGTCCATCAGTTTCCAGGTGTCTCCGTATTTCCAAAACCCCTCCAGATTTGTCATCGCCAGTATGACCTTGTCTATCGCCGGTGTGACAAACATGCGGAACGTCGAGACGATGTCCCGGAAGTGGCACACCGCGTACGCCGTGGGTCCCGGAGTCATCCTAGTGCTCGCTCGTCGCCTCGCCTCTCTGTCTCGGTCCTGTTTTCCGCCGGCCTCGGGTCTCTGTCCTTCTTTTTTATCTTGTTCGTCTCCTCCTTCACCATCCCCTCCTTCACCATCCCCTCCGTCTGCATTTCCTCCTCTGTCATTGTCCCCTTCTCCGTCCTCTTCTCCCGACGACACATCATGCTCCGGGTTGTACTCCTCCCCGTCTTCTTCTTCCGACACATCCTCAGCTTCGGAATCGGAGTACTCTTGCGGGACATCCGCAAAGAGCTGTCCTATGACCTGGTCAACAGTGAAACGCCGCGCAGCCATGGTTTTTTAGACCCTTGCAGTGACCGCATGCCTGGTCAGACGTGCGCCCAACACGATATTAGTATCTTTGTTTTTTTTTCTTGATGAAAAAAAAACAACAACAACATCTCACGTGTTTGTAATCGCGGGCTCAGACTATGTTACGATATCATATTGCCATTCGAATGACATCATGATAGGAGATCGTTTTTCTTCACATGAAAGCCCCCGATTGAACGCGGGCCTCGGGTCAAAGCGACCCCGCGGGACCAAAGGGAGCTGCGAATACGGGCCGAGCGAACGTGGCCCTCGGGTCAAAGCGACCCCGGGACCAAAGGGAATGAGCTGCGAATACAGGGTGAGCGAACGCGGCCCTCGGGTCAAAGCAATGCCGGGACCAAAACCTTGTCCGGACTCATGAAAGAGTACCTGTTGGAACCGACATCGTTTGAAATCCCATCTACCATAAGACTGCGGTTGATCATCATTGACCTCGGGTCAAAGCAATGCCGGGACCAAAGGCAGGGAGCTGCGAATACAGACCTAGCAAACGCGGCCCTCGGGTCAAAGCGACCCTGGGACCAAAGGGAGGGAGCTACGAAGCGAACATGGGCCTCGGCTCAAAGCGACCCCGGGACCAAAGGGAGCTGCGACTACAGGGCGGGCGAACGCAGCCCTTGGGTCAAAGCGACTCCGGGACCAAAGGGAAGGAGCTGCGAATACAGGCCGAGCGAATGCAGCCCTCGGGTCGAAGCGACCCCGGGACCAAATGGAGTGAGCTGCGAAAACAGGTCGCGCGAACGCGGCCCTCGGGTCAAAGCAACGCCAGGACCAAAGGCAGGGAGCTGCGAATACAGACCTAGCAAACGCGGCCCTCGGGTCAAAGCGACCCTGGGACCAAAGGGAGTGAGCTACGAAGCGAACATGGGCCTCGGGTCATAGCGACCCCGGGACCAAAGGGAGCGTTTTTAAAACGCATACCCAAAACTGCCCCACTCCACAAGTGGGTAACTGAGGTAACCTCACGAGGGAAGCCAAGGGTCGGCGTTCTGGGCGGCGCTTATATAAACACCTAACATACATAATACCTACACTACTTGTAGCACACAAGGTCAGACACGCATTATACGCTTATATGGGACCGATGGCCCGTGTTAACCAAAGGGATGTGGCTTCACGTGAAAGGGAAAGGAAAGCCCGAGTTAGAATGATGTGCACCAACTGGCCTCTGATAAACGAAACATGGCCTTCCTTTATAGAATGGCTGGGTGACAGCTTGTGGGGCTCCGTATCTGCGGACTGAGGTTAATATTGGGCCATCATCGTGGCGTCATACTACGAGGACTTAAAAGGAGGAATGTGTTCCGTTACGGTGAAGATTCGCCTTGGCATTGTGTAATGCACCGTGTTCATCCCACTAGCCTTGTACAGAGCCACAGAGATTGTATCCTGGTCATGGCTAAATCCCGTTAAGCTGATACGAGCTGTGATTGACGAAGTGGAAGACAGACACTTGATCTCTAAGCAGAGCTACGTACGCAGCGATCCTAATATTTTTACCGCCACACGTCTAGTTCAGGAATTGCGCAACATGATACAGTTGATGGGAAGTGCATGGTGGGGTGTTTCAACCTACAAGCGCGAGGAAGAGAACAGTGCGGTATTACGCAATGTAGGGGAGTCGGCTAAGACATACCCCACCACTACAGCTGCTGTACTGTGTTGTCTAAGCATCCCCCAACTTGGATATGTCTTCCACATCGTGACCTCAGAAAGGAATGAGTACAATGTATCATTCCATGAGTCTGGATATAGACTTGGGCTTTATGGACGTATAAACTTCTCCAGTTTGAGATCGTTACTGCATCACATGACAGCGGTTGATAAACGGTCACGTTCGTACCAAGGTATCTTCCTACACTGCAGGAGCTCGCCAGGACACACTAGCTGGGATGATTGACAAGTTTCAAGGGCTTGAGAAGGACATGGCAATTCCAAATCGCCTCAAATGCTATATAGATAAGGTACGTCGCAACTGTAATGAAGACAATTTAAGGTATTGAGAAGGACATGGCAATTCCACAACATCTCAAGTACTATATAGATGAGAAACACAGCTGTCACTGGTATTATTGACAATTTGTCTGTATCCTGGTCAAACGTTCATTTCCCAGGTCTCTCATCTTAGCCGTAGTAGAGGTTATACCAATCTTATACATTCCACTCTCACACAATTGCCGTCCACAACCTTGGAAAGTGGAGGTTAACGCTATTAATGATTATGTACTACTGTCAATGACACGGATACTTTGCAGTAACAATTGTTTGAATATTGGCACATGCTATATCAGTGGGTTCAGACCGACCCGATGTTTATGATCTCAGATACAGGGATGTCAGTAGCTATGACTCAGATGTTGAATTTGCTAGCAACATGCAGGTTAAAGAGCTGCTGTTCAACCCTATTAGAGGTGTTGTTGCCTGGATTTTACGCGACATTCTGAAGGAGTAGTCTACAATTACAGATACTGGTGAGTTGGGGACACCTTGTAAAATCGTGAAGATAAGGGGCGATGGAAATTGTTTCTTCAGAGCGGTCAGTCAAGCGGTGTGTGGTACCGATGAGCATCATGGAACAATTCGAAATCTCGTGTTCAAGCAGCTAGAGAGCAACAATGTAACATATAGGAGCATCCTGACAACGGGTTACAGTTCAGTGTTGGAATACATTAGCGATTCCAAAATGAGCTCTCTAGGTGATTGGGCGACCGAAGTAGAGATCCAAGCTGCGGCTGACCGTTTGGGTGTAAGCATATATACATACTACAATGATCAGTGGCTTGAATACATTTGTAAAGGATTATGAGTGTCTAACCAAGGGATTTATTTGAAGAATAATCGCAGGACCCATTATGAGACAGTTGTTTGTAACAAGATACCCCGGACTCGGTCTTGTTACGGTTACTGTGAGGTATATGCAAGCGGAGCCAAGTTGACACAAGACACTTGCATATTTCCCGTTTGCACCCGTCCAACGCTGTGCGAACATCAAGCACCGGTGGATGGGTGCATGTATGATGATGCGGATGATGCTGATGATTCTGATGGTTTTGTAGATGCTGATGATGGATACTGGCAAGAGGACGTTTTGCATGAAAGGGATGGATACTGGCAGGAGGACGTTGAGCATGAAAGGGAAGCATCATGTGCTAACTCGGAGGCTACCAAGGACTGCAATGACAAAACCTGTAATCAATATGATTTCAACCGCAGTCTTATGGTAGATGGGATTTCAAACGATGTCGGTTCCAACAGGTACTCTTTCATGAGTCCGGACAAGGTTTTGGTTCAGGAGGCGACAATGACAACGGATACACAACGGATACCCTATGTAATGTCATGATCATTGTGTTATACTCATTTATGTCTATATATCTACATGTGAATAAAGACAATGTATTTCCAAACCATAATCGACATTCGCATTTTATTTATAAAGTACATTATTATAACCCTTCATCTCACAACAAAGAAAGGTGAATAGAGTACCATAGATACAGTTGGTACACTATGCCATGTCACAGGTCTCTATCACAGTCAGTGAAATATATATTACATTGTATGCTCATGGCACTCATAATAGAAATTATACCAATCCCTCAAGGGCATACGATCATTAAACAGGAAATTCAATCGTGGTCTCCTGAGCAATACTTCGGTGCTCCACTGTGTGATGTTAGCAGGACTATCGTGGTGTTCCTCACATCCCTCCATATACGGCAAGTCACGGCTGAGGTTGGTGTACATGCTCAAGAGAGTTGATCCGTATATGACGGTGAGGGACACATGTCCGATGACCTGACCTAGGTTCCTGACTGGCTCTCGATCAAGACTCTTACGTGAGGTATATTATCGTCTACGACGGCAAAGTTGTCTGCGTACTCACTCATGGTCTGGTACAGGGAAGTCATGTATTTCACCACCGTGTATGGGATTATGATTTCCCTCCTGTACCTGTGTGTAGGAGGGAAGGCTGTGCAGTGGAGTTCTTGACAGGAGCGGTTAGTGGCCATACGCTGTGTGACCCGGTGTAAAATACCAAGGTTGTCAAGGAAAGCCGATCTCAAGAGAGCTAGGATATGTCTGAGAGCATCATAGTCCTTGTCAATGCTGGGCTGTTGGGAAGGTATGCACACGTAGCTGTCCGTACACTGTGGGAAAGAGAATGAGGGAAGTTCACCGGGTCCAGGATGTCCGAACACAGGTCGCACGTGAATTCGAACTCCCCTCGGGTAGATTTCTAGGAGTATCTCGAAAGCACCTCTTGCTCCGTTCGAGGTGAAGACGCTGTTTGACATCATGAAAGCCAAGACATTGACGAGAGCCTGCCGGTTTTTCTTCATCGTGCACAGATGTGGTGCGAGTGAAAGGTACAGTGTCAGTGCCTGCTATCTTCATACAAGTTTCAGGGTCGATAGCAACCGTCCACTTGGAGGAAAGCTTGCCTGGATCATTCGTAAGGACCCTTTTGTCGTTGAGCACGGCTAACTTGACCGTTATTTTGTCCAAGGTAAATGGTAAAATCGTAAATGGACTGTACTTATACAGCGCTTTTCTAGTCTACTTGACTACTCAAAGTGCTTTTACAATGTGAGTCAGCATTCACACTAACATTCACACAGAGGCTGCCATGTAAGGCACCAAATGCTCATCATGAGCAGTAACCATTCACGCAATCATTCCCACACCAATGGAACAGCCATTGGGAGCAACTTGGGATTCAGTATCTTGCTCAAGGACACTTTGACATGTGAACTGCAGTGGCCAGGGATTGAACCACTGACTTTCAGATAAGTGGATAACTGCTCTACCAACTGAGCCACCGTTGCCCATGGTGTCTTGCTTGTAAGCGGTAACGCTCATGTTGTCAATGACAAACAGAGTGCTGCAATCCCCCAAGGATATGAGCCCATCCAGGTCCATTTTAAACATGGAAAGGTTGATGGGTAAAAACATACTCCTTCTGACTGAAAGACATGTTTAACCGAGTGTAAGCTGGGTTGTGCAGGAGGGATTTAATAAAACCAGGGCTTGCTTGATGTACATTCACGGACTCGTATATACAGTGACTTTCTGTTGTCTCAATATGCAAATGCTTGCATACGGGGCCAAGGAGAAGCACGTGTCCAAGCTAGTATCAAGAGAGCCACCGTCTTTCGTTGACACATCATCCTATCCTTCTCTTGTCTTGGCCGTACATGCGCTGCATAAGCCTGTGACCCAGTACGTTATTTGCGAACAGGTCCCTGTAGAAGTTTTTACAGCCTGTGCAATGATACATGACCTCCCTGCTGTCAGCGAGAGGATTTGTCCTCTTGCCGAGCTTGGCTCTAATGGGTTTGAGCCACTTCTTCTCCCTGAAGGTCTCGATCCACGTTCCCGTGAGGTTTACGTCAGCGCAAGAGTAGGGCATGACACAAAGAACAGACTCGGGATACATAGTCGTCGTTGAGCTGAACGCGTTGGGAGTGTGTATCTGCAACATGATTACGATCTGATACAGAAGCCCAGCTAGGTCAACTAGACTCCTCTCACATGACTCACTTCTCACAATGGACAGCCTACCATTAGTGCACACAATCCCCGCGTCTGTCAACAAGACACTTGGCACCGACAGTGAGACGGATGCGTCCGAGTTTGGGAGCAAAGACTTGTTGTGTCTGAGCGAGACTATGCCTTCAGTCATAGCTTCGGTGAGCCTTTTCCTGAGTGAAGCGCTTAGGTTCATGTATACATCAAGGGGCTGCGGGGCCAAGTCCTTGGTGATCACCTTGAGGCATGTCTCGAGTTTGCCACCCGGCAGACGAGCCACAGTCTCCCTGTTTATCCTTAGGTGTGCCAACTCCCTAGTCCCGCATGCTGGTATCATGTGTTCAGGACAGTTGTTCATAATGGTGTTGAAAGCAGTGGTAGCCCTTTTCAACCGCTCTCTGACAGAGGTGATGTAGGTGAGCAAGTACTTTTCACAATCATCCAGACTGTGGCTGTGAGAGCTGTACATGTAGCGAGGCAAGCAGTAGTCTAGGATACAGTGAGCCACAAGCTTCCCGGAGCGATTGACCAAGGTGCAGTCCGCATAGTGAGCTATGAACCACCTAGAGTTGGCAAAACATTTGTTGAACGGCGGGTGGTGGGCAATGAGCTCTGTGTGAGAGGAAGGGCAGATGGATGGAGGTTCTTGGTGCTGTTCACCATGGTCATACGAGTTGTCATCGCAATTGTGCTCCGTATCGATCCCGGACACTTTGCTGGGTTTGGTGTGCTTGGCCTCGCATGCGAGCGAGCCTCCGAACATAGCCGTGATACACCCTGTGTGGGCCTGGAGGTTCAATGGGCATCTGTACAAAGCGGCTTCGCAAGGGTTGCACTTGTGAAATTCGTTGCACTCGACAGGCTTGACTGAGAGTCCGGTGATCTAGCCATGTCTTTGCTATTTCAACATAGATGGTTTTGACACTGGAGTTGCTGACCTTCAGGCGATCCAACGTTTGTGGACTAAAGTGTTTGTTCTTGAGGATTTGATGAGACTGTTCCAGGGGAAGAACCCCGCTCCCATCTTGGATGCGATGAGTTCAGATGCTTTGCACACAATCAGGTCTCTGAGGATGGCTTGCTTGCGTGAGAACATGTGGTTCATGTAGTATTTCCGGCCCCTGTACATCATTTTCACCGTTCGGGGCGCATTACCTCTGCCTATCACGTGCATCCTCTCAAGAGTATCCTCCACCAATACCTTGCGCTCGTAGTCCAGAAAGGCAGGCACCTGCTCGCCCGCCTGTTTAAATTTGTCAGCCAACGCCGTCCAGGCATTACAGGCGAAGCTCCTGAGTGGTTCCTTTTCCCCTTTGCCTCTGCTGACGTCTACATCGGGCACGTCACTCTCAGCTAGGCTATTGGGTCCGTATCCGACCGAGACCATGACGCTGTCGGTATGTCTGTAGACGACATGGCAGCGGTGCTGGTAAAAGGTAGACACGCAGCTGTTTACCACGGAAATCTGCTGCCTACCATGACCAGATATGAGAGGCGTTGGGAGCCGTTCCGTAGAAGGAGTTGGCCAGCACTTTACACTCCCCCTCCTGCATCTTGTAGTAGACCCGCTCGGCCTCACTGATGGGTTCTTAAGTTTCGTCTTGAAATCGGCTCGCTGATTGAGGTAGTACTCGACTGAGGACGAGAATATGGCAGGCTCTCGGATAAACTCACCTCGGTCTTGATCTTACTTGAGGATGAGTGAGGCGTACTGGAACCCCTCCACTTCCCAGTTGTAACACACCCAACCGGATATATTGTGAGATGTTGTGATTGTGAGATGTTGGACGGGTACATGCTCGAGAAGTTGAACGAGAGCTCCAGACCCATGCCAGGTCCGGAGTAGTGCAGACTTGGAGAGGATCGCACACAGCTCCCCCCTTCCACGTTTTACCGTTTCCGTTGACAGAGTCAAACGTAGGATCCCATATCAGGCGGCTGTTGAGTGTCATACCCACGGGACCCGCTTTGACCCTGAGAGAATCGAGTGTAAACTTGAGCTGAGGGATCTGAACCGAGTGAATGCTTTGCACAAAACCGACAAAGGTATCCCCCCTTCCGTGTACCACGACGTCTATATTGAGAGTGGTCCTACATCGGTGAAATGGAGCTGATACGGATAGAGGACTTTAGCCAGCCTGGCGCACAGATATGAGTCAACCGAGTTATACACAAGCACGGCAAAAAGACACTTTCCTCCCATTTCGATCATCTCATCCATTTTAGAGTAGCTGACATCTGCCAGCTTGCAAAGCTTTCTGGTGTCTTTTGGGGGCTTTCTTTTCAGCTCCCTGACCTTGGCAATGACGAAAGGTGCCACGTCGTTCAACTTCATGCTAGTCCACGCAAACTTGATATCTCTGGTCCCTGCCATCCCTTTACAGATCTATGATGTTCATACCACAACTGTTCATCTAAAAGTGGCCCGGCTTAGCCTTGCATTTGTTGAACTTATCAATGTGCGTAGCTAGCACTTGGAGCTTGTGCTCGGTTAGGGTTCCCTTGAGCAACACAGCACATAGGCTCTTGACCATCTCCTTGTACATATCCAGGTAACGCACGTTTTCAAACTGGAAGAAAGGGACCACATCCTCGGACAGGGCCCTGGTCACAAAGAGCCCGTACCAGGCTCGCAATAGCAAGGAACAACGTTTCTGGGTAGCACCATCGAGATGCTTGGCGTAGTTCGATTCAGCGTAGAAATGCACACGCTGCTCGATCACCCTAACGTCAAACCCTGGTTAAACACGCACAGGAGTTCTATCCCGTATTTTTACAGCAATTGGATCACTTTCTCAAGCAGTGTGAGTTCGCCGGAGCACGGGTAAAACAATATCCTTTTGACATCGTCTACACCAGCGCCCCAGGCCAGTTCATGGTCTACGGTTGGTTGTTGGTTGTTTGTTACCTTACCTTATTTGTTATAAAGAACTATCAGCCTTTTCCTGTGGGGGTTGGTTGACCTCTTGGGTATGTGAGAGTTGAGGGTCACGAGAGAGACACAAGTTATCTCGTGCAGCTGGCCAGGCATGTTGGGAGCAAGAGCGGGGATTAAGACGTGCTTCCTCTGTTTGGGTAATTGTTTCCTGCCTGTGTCCAGCATGAGAACCAGCTTATGCCCGTACGCTGTCATGTCCGCGGCCTTGCCCTCAGTGCAGTATGGGACATTGTACATGAAAGACTCGCAATGTAGGGACATATCCCGGTACGATTTGTCAAACGCAGTCTCGATTTCCAGACACGCAGCCTTGTAGAAATGTGGCACGTGTTTACTGTCAAAGAGCCTAGCCTCAGCCTCCGACCGTTCATGATCATAGATAAGTTTGCAGGCTGAGACAACCCCATTCAGCTTGTTTGCAGGTAAAAAATACACCCTGCCAAACATAACATCGAAGCATAGGGCAGGCGTGTTACCATCTCGATCAAGGTAGTAGCCCCTGTCGGAGCAAAAGTCTCCGCAGGTCAACTCGTCTCTTACTGTTTGCATGTAATTTTTGGCCATTGATATACATTTGAGTGGGAATACCTGAGCATTTACTTTTCACTTAATGTCCTCATGGATTACAGGGATTCTCACGGGCTCAGCAGCAAAGTGTTTAGACCAATTTCTCCCTACCATCTCCCAGGTTTCTTCTTCACCATCCTGATGTCAAATCAAGTCTAGGTCATAGCCCACACACGGAGATATACCTGTAACCTTGAAGTGTACTGTAGTGTAGATGCTGATATCACGAGCTTGCACCGCTAGCCCTCTGCACAAGAGCAACTCTTCCTGTCGGTGAAACATGACAGATTTGATCTTCAACCCGACAAGATTAGGTTCGAGTTCATGGTTGACATTTCTGCGCTCAGGGTAGTTGGCAGGAAAAAATTCCACAAACGGCACCGCTTTGTTCATTGTTCAGATTCTGGAGACCTTTGAGTTTACAGAGTGTACTGTACTGAGTTTTCGATCCACCTACTGGTCTATGAGAGCTGGATAGCCCTGTGTAGACAGCGCATCATCTAACCATTTGGATATATAGCAAATTAGTCAGGTTCAGATACCAACGAGCTGCATCATCCGACCAATCCGAATAGTCCAACCTAGCTGAATCATACTACAAGGGCTGAATAGTCCAACCGAGGGTTGGATCGTCCAACCTAGCTGAATCATACTACAAGGGCTGAATAGTCCAACCGACGGTTGGATCGTCCAACCTTTATATTATATATTCTCAGATCACTCTATGTTAACTTGTGAGTTTGTAATCGCAAATATTAAAAATAGGTCTGCTTACTGGCACTTTAACACTGCTCTGTTATTAGATGTACACTTTAGAGAGACTTTCACATTTTTTTGGAGAGTTTTTCAGAATAAGAAAGAAGAGTTTACATCACTAAATCAGTGGTGGGATCGTGGGAAAGTGGAGATCAAGCAGCTTTGTCAGCAGTACACTTTAAATATCTCTCGTGACATCACCAAATCTATGCGGGATCTAGAGAATGAAATATTGGAACTATAGAGTTTTGCATAAACCACAGGAAACAGAGGTTGTAGTTAATATCTCAAGTCCAAAAAAGTATTTTTGAGCGTCGCTCACATGGATTCACCGTCTAAGTTTTTTTTCAGTCTGGAAAAGAAAAATGTTTAGAGCAGACTCATCCACAACGGTCACCAACAGGACGGACGCTAACTGAGGCCAGTGAGGTCCGGCAGAGGGCTGTGGAGTTTTATTCCCACATGTATCGTAGTGAGTACACTGAGGATGACGAGACGTTTGAATCCTTCTGCAGTGGGCTTGCCCAGAGTTTCAGAGGAAGCCAGCAAAGAGATGGAAAGTCCTCTGACTGCAGAGGAACTGTTCACAGCACTGCAGGAATTGATGGACTGCCAGCTGAGTTTTATAAAAATTTTTGGCATGAATTGTGTGGAGACTTTTTGGAAAGTTTTATTCAGATGTCTTTACCTCAGAGCTGCAAGAGGGCTGTTCTGATGCTGTTGCAAAAAAAAGGTGACCTTCAGGACATAAAAACCTGGCGACCTGTGTCTCTGCTATGTACGGATTACAAACTACTGTCAAAAGTACTCGCTAACAGACTGAAGAAGGTGATGGACCAGGTTATACATCGGAACCAAACTTACTGTGTGCCTGGCAGGTCCATTATTGACAATGTGTCACTGATTTGTGATGTGGTAGAAAATGGTTTAGCTAAAACCCTACTGCAAATGTTTGTGTCCTTGGTTAGAGCAAGAGTCAGAGTTGATTTCATATTTTACTCACTCATGAAAAATATCGAAGAGTTTTCATCTCAGTGGTGTTCAACTGAAACTGTTCTGTGGTGGAGGGGAAGCTGAAATTTACACCTGTATTTTCATACATTTTGAGACTATACAATGACAGTCTCTGTTCAAACAAAAAAAAAAAGACTATGGCATACTATCCTGTTAATTATTAAAATAAAGCTATTTAAAAAAAAAAAATTTAATCAAAAGATCACTCACTGTCTCTGTCCGTCTCTGTCTCTCTCACTTGCTGTCTCTCTGTCTCTGTCTCTCACTGTCCCTCTCTCTCACTCGCTGTCTCTGTTGTCTCTGTCTCACTGTCTCTCCCCGTCTCTGTCTCTGTCCGTCTCTCTGTCTCTGTCTCTCTCCCTCTCTGTTTCTCTCTGTCTCTCCGTCTCTCGCGCGCGCCCCCACAAGATCCGACAGCGATCCTTTCCGTCAGTACATGCCGAGCAAGCCGGCGAAGTAAGGGATCAAGTCGTGGGTGTCCTGCGACGCCGGCTCCAGCTACGTGTGGAAGGAAGATACAAGTCTATAACGGGAAGCCGATTGGCGGTGCCCTGGAGAAGAACCAGAGAGGACTGCAAAGTGAAAAGTCTCCGTTTTCAGCTGAAATACACATGAAACGTAATCTAAACCTTGTCAGCCTTCATATACTGCCAAATATGACAATATCTAGGATTGCAACTTGCATCTAAGTACTTTTGCAGAAAAATTAAACTTGTTTGCAAAAACAGAATTATCTCAGCGAGAGGACTGCAAAGTGACAAAGTCTCTGTTTTCAGCTCAAATACACATGAAACGTAATCAAAACCTTGTCAGCCTTCATATACTGCCAAATATGACTATATCTAGAATGCAACTTGCATCTTAGTACTTTTGCAGAAAAAGTTAAACATGTTTGCAAAAATAGAATTATCTCTGCGAGAGGACTGCAAAATGACAAAATATGTGATATCAGCTCAAATACACATGAAACGTAATCAAAACCTTGTAAGCCTTTCTTTGATAGATGGCTATCAAATATATATCAAATATATGGATATGACTATATCTAGGCTTGAAACTTGCATTTAGGTACATTTTCAGAAAAATTAAACATATTTGCAAAAATACAATTATCTCTGCTGAGGACTCCACAATGACAAAGTGTCTGATTTGAACTTGGTCGAACCCTTGTCAGCCTTTCTTTGATAGATGGCAATCAAATATATATCAAATATATGGATATGACTATATCTAGGCTTGAAACTTGAATTTAAGTACTTTGGCAGAAAACTTAAACATGTTTGCAAAAATAGAATTATCTCTGCGAGAGGACTGCAAAATGACAAAATATGTGATATCAGCTCAAATACACATGAAACTTAGTCAAAACCTTTCTAAGCCTTTCTTTGATAGCTTACTATGACTATATCTAGGCTTGAAACTTGTATCTTAGTACTTTTGCAGAAAAAGTTAAACATGTTTGCAAAAATAGAATTATCTCTGCTAGAGGACTCCAAAATGACAAAGTATGTGATTTCAGCTCAAATTCACATGAAACTTGGTCAAAACCTTGTAAGCCTTCATATACTGCCAAATATGACTATATCTAGGATTGAAACTTGCATCTAAGTACTTTTGCAGAAAAATTTAACATGTTTTTAAAAATAGAATTATCTCCGCGAAAGGACTGCAAAATGAAAAAGTCTCTGTTTTCAGCTCAAATACACATGAAACGTAATCAAAACCTTGTAAGCCTTTCTTTGATAGATGGCTATCAAATATATATCAAATAAATGGATATGACTATATCTAGGCTTGAAACTTGCATTTAGGTACATTTTCAGAAAAATTAAACATGTTTGCAAAAATAGAATTATCTCTGCGAGAGGACTCCACAATGACAAAGTATCTGATTTGAACTTGGTCGAACCCTTGTCAGCCTTTCTTTGATAGATGGCAATGAAATATATGGATATGACTATATCTAGGCTTGAAACTGGCATCTAAGTACTTTTGCAGAAAACTTAAACATGTTTGCAAAAATAGAATTATCTCTGCGAGAGGACTGCAAAATGACAAAATATGTGATATCAGCTCAAATACACATGAAACGTAATCAAAACCTTGTAAGCCTTTCTTTGATAGATGGCTATCAAATATATATCAAATAAATGGATATGACTATATCTAGGCTTGAAACTTGCATTTAGGTACATTTTCAGAAAAATTAAACATATTTGCAAAAATACAATTATCTCTGCTGAGGACTCCACA
>VRLP01008676.1:0-15740 GCA_009660295.1 Lophius piscatorius
GGCCTTCTCTTGCTGAGATAATTCTAGTGATACAAAAATGTGTCATTTTGCTCCAATAGCACTTAGAAGCAGGTTTCAATCCTAAATATAGTCATATTTGGCATGATATGAAGCCAAAAAAGGTTTTTACTAACTTTCATGTGTATTTCAGCTGAAATCACATGCAGTCATTTTGGCCTTCTCTTTCTGAGATAATTCTAGTGATACAAAAATGTGTCATTTTGCTCCAAAAGCACTTAGAAGCAGGTTTCAAGCCTAAATATAGTCAGATTTGGCATGATATGAAGGCACACAAGATTTTTATTAACTTTCATGTGTTTTTCAGCTGAAATCACATACTTTTTCATTTTTGACTTGTCTTGCTGAGATAATTCCAGTGATACAGACATGTGTCATTTTGCTCCAATAGCAGTTAGAAGCAGGTTTCAAGCCTAAATATAGTCATATTTAGCATCATTTGAAGGCACACAAGGTTTTTACTAACTTTCATGTGTATTTCAGCTGAAATCACATACTTTGTCATTTTGGCCTTGTCTCGCATAGATAAGTTCATAATTTTATAAACATGTGTCATTTTGCACCAAAAGCACTTGGAATGAGGTTTCTAGATGAAATATAGTCAGATTTGGCCTAATATGAGTACAAACAATGTTTTCAGTAACTTTCCTGTGTATTTCAGCTAAAATCAAATACTGTGTCATTTTGACTTCGTCTCGCTGAGATAAGGTCATAATTTTACAAACATGTATCCTTTCTGCTCCAAAAGCATTTAGAAGCAGGTTTCAAGGCGAAATATAGTCAGATTTGGCTTAATATGGACGCAAACAATGTCTTCACTAACTTTCATGTGTACTTCAGCTTTGTCATTTTGGACTAGTCTCACAGAGATAAGTTCATAATTTTATAAACATGTCTCATTTTGCTCCAAAAGCACTTAGAAGCAGGTTTCTAGCCGAAATATAGTCAGATTTGGCTTAATATGAGTACAAACAATGTTTTCACTAACATTTATATGTATTTCAGCTGAAATCACATACTTTGTAATTTTGGCCTTGTCTTGCATAGATAATTTCATAATTTTACAAACGTGTATCCTTTCTGCTCAAAAAACACTTAGAAGCAGGTTTCAAGGCGAAATATAGTCAGATTTGGCTTAATATGGAGGCAAACAATGTCTTCACTAACTTTTATGTGTATTTCAGCTGAAATCACATACTTTGTCATTTTGGACTAGTCTCGCATATATAATTTCATAATTTTACAAACATGTGTCATTTTGCTCCGTCAGCACTTGGAATTAGGTTTCTAGCCGAAATATATTCAGGTTTCACGTGCATTTCAGCTGAAATCACATACTTTGTAATTTTGGATTTCTCTCACTGAGATAAGCTCAAAATTTTACAAACATGTGTCATTTTTCTCCAAAGGCACTTGGAATTAGGTTTCTAGATGAAATATAGTCAGATTTGGCCTAATTCGGAGGCAAACAATATCTTCACTAACTTTCATGTGTATTTCAGCTGAAATCACATACTTTGTAATTTTGGCCTTGTCTTGCATAGATAATTTCATAATTTTACAAACATGTATCCTTTCTGCTCCAAAAGCATTTAGAAGCAGGTTTCAAGGCGAAATATATGAAAGCAAACAATGTCTTCACTAACTTTCATGTGCATTTCAGCTACAATCACATACTTTGTAATTTTGGCCTTGTCTCGCTGAGATAAGACTATTTTTGCAAACATGTTTAATTTTGCTTAAAAATCATTTAAAAGCAAGTTAAATATAGTCATATTTGGAAAACAATGAAGTCAAACAATGTTTTCAATAAGTTTCATGTGATCAAATGAAACTTATTGAAAACAGTGTTAAGTACGTGACTTAAGCAGTTATTCAGCTTAAGTCGCTGAGATAAGCCTCTTTTTGCCAAATATGTGGAATTCGGCTCAAAAGGCACTTCAAAACAAGTTTGAAGTCTAGGTTTAGTAAGATATTGCAAACAATGAAGGCAAACAAGGCTTTCACTGAGTTTCAAGCATATTTCAGCTGAAATCACATATTTAGTAATTTTGTTTTCCTCTCGCTGAGATAAGCCTATTCTTGCAAACAATTATAATTTTGCTTTCATTACTTATTCATCTGAAATCACATGCTTTGTAATTTAAGCTCCCATTCACTGATATAACCCCATTTTTGCAAACATGTATAATTTTGCTGAAAAAGCTATTAGAAGCAAGTTTCAAGCCCAGATATAGTCAGATTTGACTAAAAATGAAGTCGATCAAGGTTTCACTAAGTTTCATGTGTAATTCATCTGAAATCACATACTCTGTAATTTTGGACTCCTCCTGTGATCGAAGTCTATTTTGTCAAACATGTTTAATTTTGCTCCAGAGAGGTGCAAAATTAGTTTCTAGTGTAGAAACAACTTTCAACACTAGATATAGTCAGATTTAGCTCACAATCAAGTCAGACAAGGTTTTCACTCAAATTCATGCCGAAATCACCTACCTTGTCATTTTGGAGTCCCCTAGTTCAGAGAACCCTTTGTCTAACTTTACCCCCAAAACACTTAGATGCAAGTTTAAAGCCAAGATATAGTAATTTATATATAATTTTATGTGTATATATATATATATATATATATATATATATATATATATATATATATTTTTTTTTTTTTTTTTTTTTATAGATAATTTAGATATTTGTAAGATTTGCCTCACAATGAATTGCCTTTCATTTTTTAATTCCCTCGATGTGATTTATTTTTTTTGCAATTTCGCTCCAAAATCAATTAGAAACAAGTTACAAGCAAAGCAACAGACATTGATTGGGAGAATCATGATGTTATCTAATACATCATTGATGTACCTGTTGAGAAGGAGTGTGAGAAGTTACCTCATCCATCTTCCTGCGTTCACTTGGCTGGGGAGCTGTATGTCATTCTCCTAATAAGAGATGATATAAGTTATTGCAACCGAGGACATTGTCTTCTTTAAGCAAATATCTGGGAGTTAACAAACAACAATCCAATCTTTTTAGTCGGAGCATGGGAGCAGGATTGTGCCTTATCCTCTCATCCAGCTGTTTCCTGACATAAAATTATTAATGAAAGTGGCAAATGTAATGAACAATTGTAATATATATCATTTTCGAAAAAATTATGTGTAATATGGTGGTCACCGTATAACAATAAAACATTAATATTTGACTCTCTGAATCAGATATATAAGACTAGATGACTCAGTAAAATTACACCAGAGTTAGGCCATGAACATATAAAGTGAATATATACTCTGGGAGAAAAAAAACAAATATTGCTGGAGAAGGGGAACAGAATGTTGAATCCTTTAGATCCAATTGTTTGGCTGAGGAGATGAAACCGAGGACAATATATTTACTTGGTATGATTTCAGTTTGCTAAATCCCCCACAAGAAAAGACCAGACTAGTTTTGTCACTGACATCAGACCAGAATCCAGAATCTTGACTTGGTTGAGCATCTCCTTTTAATTGTGTGATTCCAGCTTTTTAAAAAACAGTTAAATAGTTATTATTTAGGTACCTGTTGTTTGACAGAGGCTCATTGGTTGGATCTGCCATGTTGAGTTTTTTCCAAAGCATCCTTTTTTGCCTGGATCGCTTGCCCTTCGTTGGAATCTTTGAAACAATCTGGGGATCAAACAAATTTGCTGTCATGCAGTATTTTTTAAACAGTACCCACAGGTTTAATGCTGCAACTGAAATGTTACGTTAAATTAAAATCAAAATATCTGTCTTTTTTGATAAAATTTATTTGAAATTAAAATTAATATTCAAAACCAAATTGTTCTGGTATATATTAGTTCTGTAAACATATTTCATAATATTTTATAAGCTAAAGAGGTAAAAGCTTCCTAATTTAAAAAAACAAATAAAGTTAAATTTCATAGAGTTTAACAATATGCTGCCTTGACATTTACCCTACTTTTCAGTATAAGCTTACTCCAACTAACTAGTTTGACACTATCGTCTCCAACAAGCATACAAGTAATTGTCGTGACTTTACTCCTAAAATCCATGCGACTCATTAGTACTCTCAAACAGTCTGTTAATGACCGCTTGTCAGGTGTTTATGCTGATTGCGGGTTTCAGCGTTACAGGCCCCAGAACATGTATGTTGCATACATATGCTCCCTCGACACATGGAACATGAAGCAAACCTTTCGTTGAAGATTAATGATGTGTGACATTCTTTAGATAAAAAAAAAAGAAGCAGGGAACAGCCCCTGTGAAGGGCCCGGAGAGCTGAGGTCTCATGGTCTTGCTGAAGCACCCGTTGCCTGTTGCGTCAGGGGCTGGCATGCTGAAAAAAATCATACAATACAGAACATGGCGGCGAGCACCAAAGCAGTGGCAACTCTTGGTCCTGAGAAGTGCTAATTTTTGAAGTATTTTTATCCTGAGCGGTGTACGCTAACCTATGATGGTGAGACACTGTAAGCTATAAAGAGCATCTTAAACATCAACAAGACCGAAAGTTAACCCAAACCAGCCAACCATACCATCGATTCTTCTCGTAAATGTCTGTTCCTTGGACAACAAGTTGGATTACTTGCGGCTGGAACTACACACCTAATTGGAATTAAGGGATTGACAGGAGTCTCCATGGGCTACGATTTTTCACGGATCACATTGTGATCTGGAGAGATGGAGGTATGCACTGGAGTGAAGAGGAATGAAGGTCCAGAAGAGTAACAGCAAGAGTGAAGGGAAAGGGTTACAAGACGGTAGCAAGAACAGTCCTTCTGCATGGTTCAGAGGTGGCAGGTCAGACCAAAATACAGGAGGCAGAGCTGGAAGTGGCTGAGATGAAAAGTTTTAAGATTTTCTTTGGGAGTGAAGAGGATGGACAATATTAGAAATGAGTCCATCAGAGGGACAGCCCAGGTTAGAAATCTTAGAGACAATGTAAGAGAGGCCATATTGAGAAGGTTTGGACATGTGAAAGAGGAAAAGTGTATCTGTTCGAGAAGGATGCTGCAGATGGAGCTGCCAGGCAGGAGAAAAAGGGAAAGACCAAAGAGGAGGTTTCTGGATGTAGTGTGAGAGGACATCCAGTGAGGTTGGTGTGACAGAGGAAGATGCAGAGAACAGGGCAATATGGAAACATATGATCCACTGTGGCGAGCCCTGAAGAGAACAGTCGAAAGAAGAAGAAGAAGCTTCTCCAAATCAGAATATAAAACGAGATTACTGGAATCTTAAAGATGCTATTGAGTCTACTACACGTGTCACCGTTAACTGCTGAGACCGAGGATGGGAAGCTGCCTCCTGAATTTTGCATAGGTCACTTGGCTTAGGAGGTCGAAAACCTACCTATTTAGTTTGATCATCTGAAAAAAGATGGCGCTGTGTCTATCATCCAGCAGTTTCTTGACTGAATTGACAGAATTGATTGGATCCCTGAGGATTAAATTCACACACTGTAGTTTTACATTATGTCCAATGTAACACCCGCTGTATAACAACACGTGAAAAAAAGGTTCTCTGAATCAGATATTTAAGACTCGTTGACACAGTAAAAGTACAGCAGAGTCTGACTCAGATCTTATCAGTGAATGTGCACACTTTGAGGAAAAAAAACAATATATGCTACAGAGGAAGGTACCCGATTGTTGGGTAATACATTATGGGCCTGATTTACTAAAGGTTTGAATATCTTAAAATGTGTTAAGATTTTATGACCTGCAGAACAATGTGGAAGCTGATCTACTAACAGTTCGCACTGAGGATAGCATATGTTAAATGTGGGGAAAAACACATCCTATCCTAGTGCATCTGCCTTAATGAATATGTAATATCGGGCTACTAGTGTGCAAAATAATGGGAGGAGCAGATGCAAATAGGTTCATTTAGAATAGTATGAAATAAATAAATATTAATATTTCGATATCTGGAGGCTACAGCACCCAACAGATAGAGATTACTCTCTTATAACATTTACCCAAATCGTACACAAGGAATGACTACTTCATAATTGTCTCTAAATTGACTTCTGATATTATTTCTACAAAATACCACATCATTTTACTTTCCAACCAGAGCTGAAAATAGATTTTGGTGGAATAAATCTCATGACTCATCCCACTCTGTGGGACGCCAATAAGGCTCTTATGCGAGGACATATTATACTATGTTTTGTTAATGTGTTGCTAATGTATATAATTGTGATATAACTCCTGAACCAATGCCATTTTGGGGAAAAAACCAACACCGTCGTACTCTAACTATTTTAGCACTTCGAGATTTGATCCAAATGTAAAGTGCATTATAAATTAAATGTATTATAATTATTATTATTATCAGAAAAGACAATATATTGTGGCACGGTTATTGAAAAAATAAATATTTTAACCTTTTGGAAAACTGAGGAGGTGCTTTCGTTTAAGACCTGGCTAGCAGAAATATCCAACCAGCTACACATACAGACGATACAACACAGTGTCACTCTTAGTTCTCCAACCTTTGATAAAATGTGGCAACCATTTCTATCTTACTTATCATCACTGAGCTAAAGCATGGGTTTGTTTTTAATATATAGGTCATATATTCTGTTTTTCTGCCTTGTATATATGTGTGAACAGTATATATCCATATGTATGCATTCCTGTCAACACCAATGCTTTTAGCCCAGACACCCAAATTAGTAGCTGGTGCTGATAATTTAGTTAATCATACAATATTGTTTTGTATTTTGTAAGAGCAAAGCTTCTATTTTCATTTTGTTGGTATTATTATATTAAGCATTTCCCTTTTCTTTTTCTTTTTTTAACCAATGGGGTAGGGTGAGTTTATTTCATTTTATTCCTCGTAGTCCTATATTGGCTTATCTCTCTGTTTTTTCACAAACTGAAAAAGTTCTAAATAATTTTTTTTGAGAACATTGGTAGTAATAAGTAAGTATAAGTATTTTTTGTTGAGCACATACATGGTTTTATGCTTTCACAGAAATATTATGTTAAATTAAAAAAAATAAAAATCTGTTTTTACTGATAGTTGATTTTTAATAAAAGTGAATGTCAAAAGTAATTTTTTTTTGATATTTCAGAGTTTAAACGTAAGTTAAAAGGTAAATGTTAAAGTGGTAAAAGCTTCCTAATTTCAACAATTAATGTTACATTTGAAACGGTTATGATATATAGGCTACCCTTAACTTTACCCTTCTCGTCAGTATTAGCCTACCCTAAAAACGAGTAGTACACTGTAATCCCCGACAGTAAACGAATATCTCCGTACAGCTCACACCCGACTGAATTCCACAAATTAAACCCAACGTTACATATTGACACACCTAACCTTATTTTAGGATGTCAGCAATATGCTCTTATATAAAACCCCATAGCGTTTATATTATATAAATACAAATGCAGTCAACTTTTTTCTGAGCTCTGTAATAAAACGAGACAGATTTTTACACAAAAACCTTCTCCTAATGAATAAAATCTGAACTATTTAAGTGAATGATATATATGGTTAGGAAGTAACAGTCAAAACATGTTCTTTAATAAAAAAAGGTACCCTAGTGAGTGAAATATGAACTATTAAAGTAAAATGTGGTATATGCAAGTTAGATCTCCTTGACTCTTTCCTATGAGGTGGGTTAAATTGAACCAACATTAAGACAATTTAGGTCCCAAAAAAAAAGTTTCTCGATAAAAATAGTAAATCATTAGAGTAAAATATTATATAAAAAAATTTGTTCTCTTCAAATTGATTCATATACACGACATTTGGACTGAATCGGACCAACGTTATGTCAAAATCACTGTTAAAAAAAAACCTCTCCCTATGTGAGTAAATACAAACTATGAGTGTAAAATATGATATACAAAATATAGAGCTCCTCAAGTTTATTTGCATGCACCAAATTTGCTCTATACTGTGTAACACTATACTGTGTCTAATCTTCAAGTGAAGAAATCGTCAACACACACCAATCAACAATTAATCCATCCCTGCTCCTCAGGGATGGGTTAAAAATTTAACGAAACAATTTAGCTAAGTTTTAAAACTGGTATGATTGGATGTAACAACTAAGAGTCCTTCTTAGATCATTTAGTGACAGGCTCCATCAACCACTGTGTAGCCTATTAAGAAGAAGATACTAATGTCTTAAGTCAAGAGTAAAATACAACTGCATGAAACTAAATAGGCATGACATGTTTGCTTTCATGAAATCAAACACTGTTATGAATGTCATCTATCACTCTATTCCAGAAAACCAGAGCGTTTTTATGAATTATTGATATAATTAAGTTGTTAATTAGAATAATGGGGCACTTTTTTCACAGGGGATTGCTTCCATAGTTATTACCTCTTAATAAGAAATTCTAGTTGTCCCTACAGAGCTGAAAAGTTGAGGGTTTCATACCAAATGCAATAACAGAAGAAATATAGATTAAGATTGGAGGTCGGTATATTAACACGTTGGGACATCCATCTTGTCTCCACACTGCATTTTTTTTCCAAATGAATATTCATTCAAATTTAGACATATGCAATCTCTTACCTCCACATTCTCCATGTTTTCCAAGTTTTAGCAACTTGCGTTTCCTCAGCTGTCTGCAGCATTGTCTTCTCCCTCTTCATATTCCTTACAGAGCTACCTGAAGAGAGATCAGCGTGATCACTTAGAAGGACACACCCCTACATGTCTGCCGCGAAACTACTTCCCATCCACTTATTCAGAGCTGGTGGACAAATATGGGAGTAAACACGTGTTCAGATGACACTGAAAACTATGTAGTACTTGCGCATTTTGGGCGCGACACAGTGCAGATAGTGTCAATAACACTGAACATCAACACAAAATACAACTCCAACCTAAGATAAATCTCAAGTAAGGAAAAACAGGTTCATTGAAATTAATGGCTAAAGGTTAAATTATTTGTTCTCCCCATGCTCCATTACAGCAATAAATAGAGAAAAGGGAGATATGTATCTGCCTCAACTTGAGTGGACATTTAATTAATCTTATTTAGAGAGTACAGTCTTGATCATCATTCAAGTCTTTTTAACACGTTTTCTGCACTATAAATTCACCCCTCATAAATAGAATTAAGTTGACAAGTTATTGGCTGTATACGATGGAAATCATAGGAAAATATCCATTTCTGTTTTGGGCAATTTGCCTGTTATTGAGTCTTTTCTTTTACAGTCATTATGATGCAACAAACACATGTTCAGGGAAATGTTGACAGAAAAGTACAATAATAACAATTAAATATATATTGTATAGGGTATTATTATTATTGATTCTGTTTTTGTTGAAACAATATATTGAATTAAAAACTAAATAGATTATTATTGGAAGTATCAAAACTAGTATTAGTTCTGATACTAGTATCAGAACTAATATCTCGCTCTCGATTTCTCCGCTCCGACATCTCCATTCCTTCCTTTTGGTCTGACGTGCACACCGTCGCTTCTCAGACGCGTCATCAGAATGCTGTTGCTTTTCCCACTAGTGGCACTGGACTTTCCTCCATAAAGTTACTCACTGTGCGGGTTAGAAAACGTGGAGTGGATTTCATTTTCTTCGGCCAATACAGAGACTCACTGCTCCATCTAGTATTAATATTGAACTCCTTAATTCACATCTCTCACAAACAAATCATGCCTCCTACATGACCACATCCTGGAGAAGTGTCTGGACGTTATGTGCCTTACAGAAACCTGGCAACAACCAGATGATTTTTCTGTCCTGAATGAGACCTGTCCCGCCGGTTACTGTTACCAATAGAAAGCCGCACTGGTCGTGGTCTCGCTGTCATCTACCGCAGTGATTTGGACTTGGTCTCCACTGCTGTTGCTAGAGATCTCTTCTTTTGAATGCCTGGCATTTAATTGTAAACCCCCTTTCTCCATGACCATACTTCTAATCTATCGACCACCCAAACAAAACCCAGCCTTCATCTCTGAGATGTACAAACTTTTGTCGGCATTTTACACAACCTCCGCCAATATTATAGTAATTGGAGATATGAACATTCATCTCAACTCCCCTGCATGTCGTTTTGCATCCGAATTTTCCAACTACTGGATTGTTTTAATCTCTGGCAACTTGTCGATGTCCCCACCCACACCATGGGGCACACTCTGGATCTAGTCGTCTCTGACTCTGCTCCTCTCAGCAATCTTCTTTTGTACGATCTGGGTGTGTCTGACCACAAGGCCGTCTCCATGGATTTGTCACTTGAACAGAACCATAAATCACGGGGAACACTAGGAATTACTCCGGAAAGGTTGGCACAATGGAACAACACGATCTGGCACAGGTGGGGAGGGGAGCACATCTTAAATAAACTGAGGCAGGGTCTTAACAAGACGCAGGTTTTAACAATCAAGAGTGCAGAAGCAATCAGGAAACAATATGAAAACAAAACTAATTACAAGGCATGACAGTACCCCCCCCCCCCTTCAAGGGACGGCACTGGACGTCCTGTCCTTATGTTTGTGGAAATCCCTGATTAGGGAGGAATCAAGGATATTGCTGGCCGAAACCCAGGATCTCTCTTCTGGGCCGTATCCCTCCCAATCAACCAGGTACTGATGTCCCCGTCCCCTCCGACGAACACCCAGCAATCGTCTCACGGTGTAGACTGGACCTCCGTCAACAAGCCGGGGGGGTGGTGGGGGTTTGGAGGCAGGGACCAAGGAACTCTCCTTCACTGGTTTAATACGAGACACATGGAAAGTGGGGTGAATTCTCATGGTACAAGGAAGCTTTAAACGTACCGCTGCAGGATTAACCACTTTAGAGATGGAAAAAGGTCCCACGAAGCGGGGAGCCAGCTTCCGTGACTCCACACGTAGCGGCAGATTCTGTGTGGAGAGCCAGACTCTTTGTCCTGGACGGTAGATGGGCGCGGGGATTCTGTGCCGATCTGCTGTTCTCTTGCAACGAGTGCTACTTCGGATTAATGCCTTACGGGCCCCTGCCCAAATCCGGCGGCAGCGGCGAATGAGAGCATGGGCAGAAGGGACACTGACCTCTCTCTCTAGGTCAGGGAACAGTGGTGGTTGATAACCATAGGCACACTGGAAGGGGGAGAGACCAGAGGATGAGCAGGGTAAAGTGTTGTGTGCATACTCTACCCAGATGAGGTGCTTGCTCCATGAAGCAGGGTAAAGTGTTGTGTGCATACTCTGCACAGATGAGGTGCTTGCTCCATGAAGCTGGGTTCGGAGAGACGAGACAACGAAGTCCAGTCTCCAATTCCTGATTAAGGCGTTCGGTTTGGCCATTAGACTGAGGGTGGTAACCAGAACAGAGGCTGACTGTGGCTCCCAGTAGTGAACAGAATACCCTCCAGAATTTGGAGACAAACTGTGGTCCCCGGTCTGACACCAACTCCCTAGGAAAACCATGGAGACGGAACACATGGGACAACATTACCTCCGCCGTCTCCTTGGCAGAGGGAAGTTTAGGCAGAGGAATAAAGTGGACCATCTTGGTGAATCTATCCACGACCGTGAGGATGGTGGTGTTACCTTCAGAAGAAGGTAAGCCTGTAACAAAGTCCAGAGAGATGTCTGACCAGGGACGCTGTGGCACCGAGAGCGGCTGGAGTAGACCCGAAGGAGAGCGGTGTGAGATCTTGTTTCGTGCACAGACAGGACAAGCAGCTACATACTCCTCCACCTCCTTGGTCATGGAGTTCCACCAGAAATGCTGTCGGATGACAAATAAGGTCCTACGGACTCCCGGATGGCATGAAATGAGGGAGGTGTGAGCCCAGTTGATGACCTGAGATCGTAGCAATGCCGGGACAAACAGCCGATTTGGAGGGCAACCGTCCGGCACTGGAATATTCTTACCTGCCTCTTTCACTCTCCTCTCTATGCCCCATGTTACTGCCCCGATGATGCATGATGGCGGCAACATGGGCGAGGGGATCCTAGAAACTGGATCAGGGTCATATAGCCGAGAGAGGGCAACAGGTTTAATGTTCTTGGATCCTGGAAGGAATGAGATAACAAAGTTGAATCTATTGAAAAACATGGCCCACCTGGCGTTGAGCCGCTTAGCTGCACGGATATATTGCAGATTCTTATGATCCGTCCAGACTAGGAATGGTTGCTCTGACCTTTCCAGCCAATGGCGCCGTCTTCACCGCCAGCAGTTCTGTCCCCCATGTCATAATTCCTCTCGGTGGGTGACAATTTATGTGACAGGTAGGCACAGGGATGAAACTTTCTGTCCTCTGGTGACCTTTGTGACAGGATGGCTCCAACCCCTAATTCGGATGCATCCACCGCCACGACGAACTGCAGGTTTGGATCAGGGATTGTGAGAATGGGAGCTGACGTAAACCTCTGTTTAAGTGCCTGAAACGCCTGAGAAGTCCACTGAAACCTTACATGAGGAGAAGTTAAGGCATGCAGGGGAGCGGCTACTGAGCTGAAGTTGTGGATAAAACGTCTATAAAAATGTGCAAAACCCAGAAAACCCTGCACCAGCTTATGGCTGGTGGGCCTGGGCCAATTGACCACCACACTGACCTTAGATGGGTCCATCTGCACCTTGTTAGGAGATACCACGAATCCAAGGAACGAGACCGAAGTTGCATGGAACTCGCACTTCTCTGCCTTGACAAACAACTGACGGTGGAGAAGGCGCTTGAGAACTTGAACTTGGCGGACATGTTGAACATGGCTCCTCTCATCCGGAAAAAAAATGAGGATGTCATCCAAGTAGACGAACACGAATGAGTTGAGCATATCTCTGAGTACATCATTCACAAGGGCTTGAAACACAGCTGGGGCAGTCGAAAGTCCAAAGGGCATCACTAAATACTCATAGTGGCCTGTAGGCGTGTTAAAAGCAGTCTTCCATTCGTCCCCTTGTCTTATCCTTACCAGGTGATAAGCATTTCTAAGGTCAAGCTTGGTAAAGATCTTGGCACCCTTTAATAACTGAAATGCAGATGCGAGTAACGGAAGGGGGTACCTGTTCTTAACGGTGATGTCGTTTAATCCTCTGAAATCAATGCAGGGACGTAGGGTCTTGTCCTTCTTGGAGACAAAGAAAAACCCCGCCCAGGCAGGTGATGAGGATGGTCAAATGATCCCTGCTGACAGGGAATCAGTAATGTAGGTCTGCATGGCCTCCCTCTCCATGGCTGAGAGAGAGTATAGCCTACCCTTTGGTGGTGAGGTTCCTGGCAGGAGGTCAATGCAGCAATCCTAGGTCCGGTGAGGTGGCAACGAGTCGGATCTTGTCTTGTTGAATACTTTTTCTAGGTCCCAGTAACACGAGAGGATCTTAAGCAGGCTAGGGTCAGTTGGCCCTGGAAATGGGTTGACTGCAACCCCGGCCATCCTGGAAGGGAGGTTCTCAGCCATGGTGACCTGAGAAGGAGGCTGACAGAGCTGGGAGATAGATGGTCTACAGCAGGACATTAAGCAGTTCCTACCCCAAGAGTACACCAATCAATGTGGGGATTATGTTTCTTTAACCATGGTAACCCGAGAATGATGGCATGAGTAGTCAATGAGGTGGAAACAGATGTCTTCTCTGTGATTCCCTGCTACCAAGAGATGGAGTGGTTGCATGCGATGAGTGATTCGGTATAAAAACCGACCATCAAGAGCACTGGCCTCCAGAGGCTTGGGTAGAATGGATACCTCGAGACCCAGTCTCTTTGCTATACTCCAGTCCATGAAACTCTCGTCGGCTCCAGAATCCACTAAAGCCTGATATGACAAAGTCTGGCCTAACACAATTATCTGAACCAGAGTTAAAGATCGTGAACATTCAGAGGATATATTCCGACTCACCAGTCTCTTCATCCTTGGAGACCCCTTGTCCCTCAATGGGCAGCGGGCTAAGAAGTGACCCGGTTGAGCACAGTAAACGCACCGTCCCTCCCGAAAGCAACGCTGTCTCTCCTCCGGGGACAATCTGGCACGGCTGACTTGCATGTACTCTTCTGAGACAGCAGGGGGTGGAGGCGAGTACCGAGGCGGTAGAGCTCTGGAAGCAAGCTGCGAGGAAGAACCCGTGCAGAGTCGATCTCTCTCCCTTCGTCTTTCGTGAAGCCGGTTATCGATCCGTGTGACCATGGCGATAACAGAGTCCAAGTCAGCGGGAAGTTCCAGAGGGGTGATCAAATCCTTGATTGTGTCCGAGAGTCCCGAAAGGAAAGTGTCGCAGAGAGCGGCGGAGTTCTATCCACTGTCCGCTGCTAGGGTACGGAACTCAATGGCGTAGTCAGTAACCCGGCAACCTCCCCGTCTCAGACCGGCCAGAACTCTTGCGGCTTCTGGACCGGGAGCGGTGTGGTCAAAAATCTTGCTTAGAGTGTCAGTAAAATCATACAGCGACTGGCACACCTGGGAATTCCGAGCCCACTCTGCTGTCGCCCACGCCTCTGCGCGTCCCGAGAGGTGTGAAATCATGAATGCCACTTTGGACCTTTCGGTAGGAAATGAGTGGGCCTCTAGCTCAAAATGAAGGCTACATTGAGTCAAAAAGGCCCGGCAGTTACCGGAGCTTCCGGAGAACCGTTCGGGCTTGGCCGAGTTGAGACTGGAGGCATGGTAGGAACTCAGCGCCGGAGTGGAATCGGACCGTTGAGGAGCAGGTGCAGCAGCGGCCGGAGAGGAGAGAAACCGGGTATCAATCTTTATCAAATCAATCTTTATTTATATAGCGCCAATTCACAACAACAGTTGTTTCAAGGTGCTTTCCAGAAAGAGCATGTCTATAGGACCCAACAAATTGCTCCTTGAGCAAGCACTTGGCGACAATGGCGACAAAAAAAACTGCCCTTTAACGGGCAGAAATCTCGAGCAGATCCAAGACTCAGGGTGGACGGCCTACTGCCATGACCGGTCGGGTTGAAAAAAAAGAGAGTGAGAGCGAGAAAGAGAGAGACACAGGTGAGGAGAGATACAGACGGGGGAAAAGCAGCAAAGATATCAGCTATAATCCACGTTCTCCAACCGCTCCATGTTCGGGCCGCGGCAGCAGCAGGGATCCCAGGTTGATAATAACATCAATATTAATGTAACATATAGTGATAGCTTATGGGGAAATACTATACAATAATAATAATGAAAACAACAAAAATCATCATCATGAGCATCTTGTGATCATTGGACATCGAGCAGCAGAGCAGAGCAGCAGCAGATGCAATCACCAACCATGTGACCTTACAGGGCGAGAAAACACAAAGACTCCAGGGAAGAAGTCAAGTTAGTAACATGCATTTAATCCATTAATCCATTTAAAATGCATTAATCCATTTAACATGCATTAAACCATTTGACATGCATTAATCCATTTAACATGCATTAAACCATTTAACATGCATTAATCCATTTAACATGCATTAAAGTGAGTGGGATGTATAAAGAGGGACAGTGAGAGAGGAAGAGAGAAAAGCTCAGTGCATCATGGGAGACCCCCTAGCAGTCTAAACCTATAGCAGCATAGCTAAGAGCTAGCTTATGCCAGCCTTAATTATAAACTTTATCATAAAGGAAAGTTTTAAGCCTACTTTTAAATGTAAAGAGAGTCTCTGCCCCCTGAACCCAGATTGGAAGATGGTTCCACAGGAGAGGAGCCTGATAGCTGAAAGCTCTGACTCCCATTCTACTTCTGGAGACTCTAGGGACTACCAGTAACCCTGCATGCTGGGAGCGCAGAGTTCTGATTGGACAATATGGAACTATGAGCTCCTTCAGATA
>VRLP01008677.1:0-15740 GCA_009660295.1 Lophius piscatorius
GCCCGATCACCCGTGGTGCTGAGCTTAGTCCGGGGAAGGAGGAGGCGGTATGAGTGGGTAGAACGGAGGGATGGTGTTGAGGTCAGTGGGGTGAGTAGTTCTTTTAGGTAGGGGGGGGCGTTACCATGGTTACACTGGTGAGTGAGGAGAGAGATCTTATAATCTTATGTGACAGCATGTCAAGCATTTTCATGATGATGAATTTGAGGCGCTGTTGGTCGGGTTTATCCAATAGCAGGAGAGGGAGAGAAATCAGTGGACTCAAAAACCCTTTTCTAGGTTTCTATATATGATGAAAGCTCAGCTGGTTCCGCCGTCAACGCGCCGCCGGGCTTTCTCTTTTAATATGACGGCTGTGCATCACGAGGAGTCATCGACGAAGGAACGCAGGATCGCTGCTCTGAGCCTAAAGATGCAAAAATTCAGCGGCTGTCCTCAGCAGAGAGAGAGTCACGCAATCAATCAATGGGAGCTAATTAGCATTAATTAAATACAATTGGAGTGTAAATCTGATTGTAGTATATAACTAGAAAAAGAACTTGCAGCACAAAAAACAGGTTCAAGAAAACTTCCTGCAGATTCCTCCATTAATGTCTGAGTTATAGCCACCCTCTACATCTACCGACAACTCCAACAAACTCTCTGAGTATCTCTCAGATACTCTGTAGCCGCTCGTCTCCTACGCCTTTCACTTCAGCGTCTCTGTTCAGCCCACCGAGTACCCAGCTCCATCCTCAAAGAAACATCAAAGGAATGAAAGGACAAAAGGCAGAAATAGTCACGTACTCTAAACGGGCGATTATTACCTCCGCCAACGAGGTGATGTTTTCACTCCGGTGCGTTTGTCTGTTTGTTTATCTGTTTGTTTGTTTGTTTGTTTGTTGGTTTGTTCGGGACAGATTTGTCGGAAATTTGATTTGATTGATTTGAATTATTGATGCCTCTGATCTTTTAATTCCTTTGATATTTCTTTAGGGGTGTGGCTTCGGGCTCATTTTCAACAGTTCCCTTTGATTCATTTGATTATTTAAAACTAATTTGAAAAGATTTGTCACAGATTTTTTTCCGGTTCAAACAACAGTTCACCCAGAAATAACAATGCGATCATTATTTACTCACTCCTATGGAAAGATGGGAGTTTTCAAAAAACATTTCTGGACCCTCAGCAGTAACACAAAAAAAAAAGAAATCTGCCCTTTGAGCAAATCTTGAGCTGAAAACCTTCTTCCTGGCCTGATTGGTCGGGTGGAGCAGGTGCCAACGCTCCAGTACCTCCCCAATGGTAGTAGGCAGAAGAGGTCGTGGGGGGGGGGGTCACCACCAACTCTTAGTGCTTCGTGGGTGAGGCGGGTGTTGGGTGTTGTGAATGTCCAGGGTGGGTGACACACCCTCGATCTGTCCAGCTGTGCTCTTCATGTGCTGCAGGGTCTTGTGGTTGAAGCCGGTGCAGCTTCAGCACCACAACCTCAGGATGCTCCTATGTAGCTCCAAAGGTTCCTCAATCCTGAAAAAAGATGTTATCATTCAAATATCTTTTTTTCAGAATAACTCTTATTCTCACTAACTCACTAATTAATGACTAGACTGTCCTCACAATACACACAATTCTTCCAGCGCCGCTCAAACGCCACATCAAGTCTCCCTCACTTCTTTCTGTAATTGGAAGTAAGACTATAATGTAGCTCTTCATCCTCTCCCCCCCCCTTCTCTTTCATGTTTGCTTTGATGCATAAACTATTCTAACCACATCTCACGTGCGCGGAATCCTCACCCTCAGAATTGCAAAGTGTTGGAACGGGAGCTACGTGGATTGGACGGTAGAGGCACGAGAGATGCAGGCGCGTGCCCGGTCTGCTACACATTCTCGTCGCGCGCCAAACAAGAGACAACTCTGAGCGCGAGCAAGAAGAGAGAGGAGCAGGAGGAACAACAGCGCTTTCTTCGAGCTTCGGTGAAGGTAGGGCGAGTTTTCTTTTCTGCGTGTTTTCTTTTCTGCGTGTTTTCTTTTCTGCGTGTTTTCTTGTCTGTGTGTTGTGAAGATGTTCATCTCTAGAGGTTCGCTGTTGATCGTAGGTTTCTTTTTTTCCCACACTCCTGTTTTTCCACGTCAGATTGAACCGATGTCACACTTTTCTTCTCTTCGACACGTAAATACAATCTGATGATTTTGAACCTTTAATCTGAGTCCGGACACATCAAATGTGTGTTTAATGGAGAGTTATGAAACAGCAGAGAGTGAAAGTGGAGAGAGATAAGGAGAGAGAGGGAGAGAGAGAGAGAGAGAGAGAGAGAGAGAGAGAGAGAGGTAATGGGCTTTATGTGCTCCCAAAAGAGCGTCGGTTGTTTCTCCGTTCGCTCCGGGGGGTCCAGTTTGTAAAAAAAAAATAGAAAGATGTAATAAGATCCCATTGCTTCGTTGTTTGAAAAACTCGAAATGAGACGATTTCATTACCGACGGACGGTTCAGCCTCGATGAGCGCGTGACACCAGTTCAGCACCGCGGACAGCGACTCCAGCGCCACTCAAAGATTCTATTATAATAAAACGTTTCTTTCTTCCTTCTTCTCTTTTACTTAGTGGACAGGGACAACATCTCAACATTCCCTCTGTATAAAATAAACACAATGAAAAATAGAAAAATAAATATAAATGAATGAAATGTATATAAGTATGTATTTTTGTATAAAACATTTCTTTCTTTCTTTTTATTTTTTACTTAATGGACAGGGACAACATTTCAACTTTCCCTCTACGAAAGAAAGAAAGAAAAACTATAAATAAATGTCATTATAATCATGTATATTTATAACTCGTTAATCTTTTTCGTGAGATAAAGTTAAATATATTGGAAGTATTCCGTGTGATAATCAAAGGAAAATCTGTTTTGTTTTTTAAAATTGTTTAAAAGCTAATAAATCCTGAAATGGGATGGACAATGATTTTTTAAATACTATTAGAATATAATAATTAGAACGTAATAAAATCGGACAGTCATTAAATAATGAAAACGTTATAGTCATAATATAAATAATATAATTTAATATAAAGATTTTGTCATAATATTTAAGTATTTACCTTGTTTTTAACTGCCAGTAATTTCATACTATCACCAGTGGGTGGCGATAATTCACCCAGAAGCTTTTTTATAACGTTATTTACCAAAGAAGAATAAAGCGCTTTTACCCAGGTGCCTATCGTTACCTGTCATACAATAATTATATTATTTGTTTAACTTTTCATGCTTTAGGTCATTTCAAGTACATTTAATGTGTAAAAGTGTTTTCGTAAAAACCGACACTGACATTAAGACGTGACTGAATTTCGTTAATAGTTTAGTTTCTTTACCAAACGTGTCAAATATAAAGTCATATAGAGTCATTATTAATATTTATCAGGTTTTGATAGTTTGATTTGTAAGTTCATATTTGATTCTAATTTAATTGTACAGAAAAGACGCGAATGAATCTTTGCACATATTTTTACGTTCTATAATAGTAGTTGATTAAATGTGAGGAGATGTGACATCATTCATCTGTTCTTCAGTGTCTATCATGGACCCTGAATGCTCTGAAACATGACATTATGGGACTGACAGGTTTCACTGGTGATGTTCTGTTTGACATCATGGATCAAGTGAGACCGACTTACCAACTTACTGACAAAGCCAGACAAATCCAGAACCTTGAGAATATATATTATGGGTTAACATAAGTTTTTCTCTGTAGGGGAACTTCCTGCATAATCCATATTTCACAAAAGGATGTGACGCTGTTTAGGATACACAGTCAGGATTTGGACCCTGTGTCTCGTCTCATGGGACATTTTTCTAGTTGATCCGTCTATTTTATTGTGATGACAAATGCCAGGATTTTACAACGTTACAATGAAAAGCCGAGCGCAAAACGGGATAAACCGTTGGATAAGAATGCTTTTGGGGGCAAAATGATGAGCAAATGTTGAAAACAGAAGCATGGACAGCATTTATTACTGAGTTATTGTGACAGTCACTTGTTATTATAAGGCCAGACATGAGAGAAGAAGCACCAGCACGACCGAGGAGCAGTATTTCAGTCAGATGAGACAGAATGAAGAACAAGATGGAGGATTTATCCCAACAGATTCTGTGTGATAATTAGTCTGTTAAAAAGTCTTTGACGCCCGGAATCTTCGGGTAGATTGAGATGGAAGGGTCTCTGCTCTGAGCAGCGGCATGGAATATCCCCCCCCACCACCACCGGAGTCTGGATACTGGTGGTGGTGGCTGATGACTCTACTGATGAATCTGTGAGGATTAGGTGGAGATGTGGAGGCGGAGTCCGCGTAAACCAGCAGCATGGAAGAACAAAAATGAATGGAGGGAATCATATTTACTGGACAGCTGATTGTGGTGGGCGGAGCATGCAGGCGAGACACGCGTGATTGGAAGCGTGAGGCTACTTGATTGGGCGAAGCTGAGTAGACGCTCCAGATCGTGGAGCAGGTGGTTGAGACTGAGCCCGTGTGAAAGGTGAGGATAATAGTGGCATGAACATTAACTGTGGAACGGGTGTGTGAGAGGACAGTCTTTCTAACTGAACCTCTGATAGATTCATCATTAAAACCAATTTAACCTGGAAAATGTTTTCAGCGACAAGCAGACCACAGAAATAACTTTATGGCACGATTGCAGCATAACTGTTTGTAGCAAATTGGTTTGTAGCTTCTATCTGGTACCGGCTGCCTCCTCACACCGGTTCTGAAGGAATAACCACATGCTGAAGTGGAACAGATGGAGATAATATGTTGCTCATGTCTCTTTTATTTTTGGGTCTCGGTTCAGTCTCTACAAACTAAAATTTTTTATATGAACTTTTCATTTATCCTTCTTTATTATTTTTATATAAATGATGAGTCAGTTTACCTACAGACGGCTGTTTTTTTTATTATTTAATTATTTAATTATTTATTCATTTTTATTTTCTATTAATTTTTTTCTAATTATTTGTCATGTATTACTTACTATTTATTATTTATTATTTTTTATTTTTATTTATTTTTTTTATTTTTTTTTTATTTATTTTATTTATTTTTTTTATTTTATTTATTTTTTTTTGTTTTTATTTTTTATTTTTTTTTATTTTATTATTTCCCTTTTATTTTATTTTATTTTTATAATTATTATTAATCACATTTATTTATTAGCACCTTGAGATTTGATCCAAATTTAAAGTGCATAATAAACACAATTTATTTTTATTATTATTATTATTATTATTTTTTATTATTATTATTATAATTATTTTTTATTATTATTAATATTATTATTATTGTTATTGTTATTATTATTATTATTATTGTTATTATTATTGTTATTATTATTATTTATTTGTTTTATTATTATAATTATTATTTTATTATTATTATTATTATTATTGTTATTATATTTATCATTGTTATTATTATTATTATTATTATTATTATTGTTATCATTATTATTATTACAGTGTTTGTTGTTGTTGTGATTATTATTATTATTATGGTCTTTGTTGTTATTATTACTATTATTATTATTGTTATTGTTATTATTATTATTGTTATTATTATTATTTATTTTATTATTATTATAATTATTATTTTATTATTATTATTATTATTATTGATATCATTATTATTATTACAGTGTTTGTTGGCCTCATCATTAGAATGTTCTACAGAAATACTGCCTTTAAACACATATTTAACCCCGAGCTGTCCGTCAGTCGTTTAAAGAAAACATTTTTTATGTTGAATGTTCAGCTCAGTGGAAGAACCTCAGGACCAACGAGCCAAAACTTTACAACCACATCCGTGTGTCCTCATTAAAATCATGCAGTTGTCAACCTTCAACTTTCACACTGATTGTTTCTGGTTTTCTCACTCAGGCCAACAGGAAACCAGAACGTATTTAAAATGTCTCCATATGGAGAAAGACGACTTTATAGAACCCATAAAGTGTTGTATCGTACGACTAATAATAACTAATCATATAAAGTCTCACATTAGAATAGAAAATAATTTATTTTGGTTAGATATATGATGAGAAAAAACAAACAAACAAAGCAAGAACAAGAACAAAACATTTTTTTCTTTATTTGAAAATGTTCTGGATACAAACAGGACACACATTTGAGTTTTTCTCGTGGGTAAAATAGTTCAATCCTGTTTATGTTCATGTCATAATGTGAAGAGAAAAATGTGTTAAAGAAAAATCCGTTGTCTGATGTTTTAGTCAGGAAGTCAGGAGCGCAGCTAAGGCTTTGCTGTTTTAGCAGAGGGTTTTATTTAATTGTATGACATTAATCCTTTTTACTTGCTCATTAAAAGTGTTTATGTGAAGCATTATTATTATCATTATTATTATTATTATTATTATTATTATTATTATTATTATATTTATTATTATTATTATTATCATTATTCTTTTTATTATTTTTATTATTATTATTATTATCATCATTATATTTTATTTATTTTATTTTTATTATTATTATTATTTTATTATTATTATTATATTATTATTATTATTATTATTAATATGATTATTAATATAATTGTATTTTTCCCAGAAGTTATTGCTTAACACAATAATACTTTTATTATTTTATTATTATTATCCTGGGATCCCGGGGGGGAGGTGGGGGGGGGGGGGGGGGGGGGGGGGGGCTGTGTTTTCCTCGCTCCGACTCACTCATCAGTTCTTTCAGGCTCCACTGATTCTTTGGACTCTTCTCTAAAGTGCTGCCCGGCGACCGGGCCGGGTCGGCCACTTAAAAGTAAGAGGCCTGTTCTCAAAAACAAACAGTGGAAAAATGGATGTCGGTTCTATTCCTGCGGGTCACTGAGTGTCGACCCTTTTAACGGTCACTGCTCTGCCGATCTCTCGGGTTTTAACTTCCTGTCGGTTCTTCTTTAAGCCCATGAAGTTATCGGGTTATTCTCATCAGAACAGAATCAAAGAGTTCTCTCCATTATATCCATGACCAGATATTTTATTCTGGTCATATTTACATTTTCTACCTGTGTATATCTATAAACCTACATATATACATATATATATATATATATATATATATATATATATATATATATATATATATATATATATATATATATATATATATACACACACGTATACATTTACACACAAATCTCAGAAGAACAGTGTCTTCATCGGTTCAGCAGCTGATATTCAAATGTGATGGTTGTTATATTATTATCATTATTATCTTATATCGTTTATTATCATCAGCCACATTTACGACCCTCATCATGTTTGACATGAAGGAATGTTGGTGCGTAGTTTTTTAGCGTAGTAATAAAAAGTCATGGGTAACTCCAGAACGCTCCATCGTGAAAACCACAGGAAGTAGAAACAAGGAGGCGGTCAAAGTATTGAATACAAGCGTTTTACTGAAAGCGTCGTTTTATGGCTGTTTCCAACCAGTGTGTAGGTGAATTATCGCCACCTGGTGTTGGAGGGCAGAGCAGAGTTTTTACCCCCTTTAGAAACGCTTTTTCTTTTTCTCCATCTGTCTGCACAGAAACTGGTTTGTGGCAACATTTGGTTAAAAATCTGGCTGTTCTTAACAAACGTGCAGTTTTATCTACAATACACAGATATTGTTTCTGTGCTTGGGGGTGTGGTCATGTGACCGACACCAGCCCTCCTCCAAATACTACTTCTCTATTTGGAACCAACACCTGTTTTCATCAAAGAGGGCGTGAAACACCCGTGAAGTATAAAGACAAAAGAAGACTAAGTGTTCTAAGCCCCCCAGGCAGCCTAGAGCCTAAAGAGTCCAAAGAACCAATCCCAGGATCCCGAGGCGCCTCCGACCCGGCCACCAGCGAGTAAACGCCCCACGGGCCACCTTACGGAGGGGGCCATCAAACGTCAGGAAAGGAGGGGGGGTTGTCCGTGGGATCGATCGTGTTCAGTGACGTTTGAACTCTTAGGTCACATTTTGTTTTTGTGTGTTTTAACAAACTGACTCCTCCAGATTCGCTGGTTTTCACTTGTTGTTGGGCTCGAGCGAAGATGTTCCCAAATAGCCCCCCTCCCTCAGACCTCCAGACACTAGTGTCCTTTCCCTGCTGGCAGGTTTTATCAGAATCAGATTGTTTGCTAAGACAAACGAGAAGCTCCACCCCGCTGCGATACGTTATCTTCCTCATCCTCATCCCTTCATCTCCGTTTATACTTGTGCTCCTTCACTTTCTCCGGTACTGAACACCAAACTAGTAGCTTCAGCAAGTAAAGTGGTTATAGTTACCGGAAAATAAAATACATTTAAAAGATTCATTACTAGGTTTTTAAGCAGCTGTTTCCTCTCCCCAAACCGCATTTATTTATTTATTTATTTATTCATTCATTCATTTATCTATTTAGTTTTTTCCAAATTTATTTATTTATTCATTCCTGCATTTTTTTATTCCTACATTTATTTATTTCCACATTTATTTATTGATTTATTTATTGATTCATTAACTGTCCTAAAGTCATTTTTGGTCCTCGTGTCTCGTTATCGATTGTGGCTGTTGTTTAATAGGATTAAATATCTCTGTCTGATTGTAAAGATGTTTGGATGTATAGCAGCTCAAACAGCTCCTGCTGATTATATTCTGATGCTGCTGCTAATATTTGATTTTTATTTTGCCAAAACAGCTGCTAAACCGTGTTTCGTTGTTTTTAAAACAATGACAATAAAGATCTATTCTATTCTATTCTATTCTGTTCTGTTCTGTTCTATTCTATTCTATCTGTTCTATTCTATTCTATTCTATTCTGTTCTATCTGTTCTATTCTATTCTATCTATTCTATCGGTTCTATTCTGTTCTATTCTATTCTACTCTATATGTTCTATTCTATTCTATTCTATTCTATCTGTTCTATTCTGTTGTATTCTGTTCTATGCTATCTGTTCTATTCTATTCTTTTCTATTCTATTCTATTCTATTCTATCTATTCTATCGGTTCTATTCTGTTCTATTCTGTTCTATTCTATTATATCTATTATATCTATTTTATTCTATTCTATTCTATATATTCTATCTGTTGTATTCTGTTCTATGCTATCTGTTCTATTCTATTCTTTTCTATTCTATTCTATTCTATCTATTCTATCTATTCTATTCTATTCTATCTGTTCTATTCTGTTCTATTCTATCTTATCTATTCTATCTTATCTATTCTATCTGTTCTATCTATTCTATTCTATCATTTTCTATTCTATTCTATCTATTCTATCTGTTGTATTCTGTTCTATGCTATCTGTTCTATTCTATTCTTTTCTATTCTTTTCTATTCTTTTCTATTCTTTTCTATTCTATTCTATCTTCTCTTTTCTATCTGTTCTATCTGTTCTATTCTATTCCATTCTATTCTATGACGATCCTGTTTCTGGAAGCTCATGTTTTGGAACAACAAGCTTTTATCAGATGTTTTTTCTTCTCCACCACTTGAAGCCTTCAGGCCAGCGCCGTTAAAAGGTCCAATCGTGGCGACGACGCATCTCTTTCTGCTGGAGGCTAAAGGACTGAGTGACTGAGAACCGTTACGTCGCCGTTGACAACGAACGCTCACTGATTGCACTGCGGTTCAGACCGGCTGAGGTCGTCCTTCGTCATCATTGCTGCTCTTTTATGCTTTGCTGCGTTCTGATTGGTCATGCGTGCGTCTCATCGCTCCACATTCATCTTCATCATCCTTTTTCATCATTATCCCGGCAAAACAGGCGGGATCAAAGATCTAGATCTAGATCTAGATCAAAGTCTTTACATAATTATCTACAGACCAAACTCTTTATATAATTAAACAAATTCCTCCGTGAGCAGCACATGGCGACAGTGGTGAGAGAAAACTGCCTTTAACAGGCAGAAACCTCGAGCAGATCCAAGACTCAGGGTGGACGGCCTACTGCCATGACCGGTCGGGTTTGAGAGAGAGAGAGAGAGACAGAGAGAGAGAGAGAGAGACAGAGAGAAAGAAAGAGAGAGAAAGAGAGAGAGACAGAGACATAGAGAGAGAAAGAAAGAGAGAGAGAAAGAAAGAGAGAGAGAAAGAAAGAGAGAGAGAAAGAGAGAGAGAGAGAGACATAGAGAGAGAGAGAGAAAGAGAGAGAGAGAGAGAGAAAGAGAGAGAGAGAGAAGCAACAATATCAGCTTATTCTGATATCGGGGGTGTATTTAGTGACAGACAAATGTCAAAGTTCCCCCTCTCTCTTCCACACAGGCTTTAAATCCAGCTTTGAGGTCTGTAAGAGGAACAGGAACTCACTAATGGTGTGAAAACTTCCAAATCCTTCCACATTTCCTCTCCTTCTGTCCAGTCGCCCCGGCGGGGGCTCACTGTGACAAAAACCCCTGAAACTCATTATGTAAAATCAATTCCTTTCAATCCGGATTCCGGGCCAAGCCGGCGCCCAGCGCTCCAGCTTCCGGCGACCGTGGGCGTCAGAGAGGATCCGAACAGATCCATGGTTGTGTGTGCCGAGTTCAGACGTTCAACCAGCGACACGCTTCTGCAGAAGTGTGTCAGTTAATGCAGGTTAAACTCCACAGAACGGAGTTCATCCAGCATTTATATCCGATCTTATGTTTGTTTGTAGCTGAAATGTTGCTGAGACGAAATCATGAGTTAATAATTCTCTTTTCAGCAAATTCAGTGTCATGAGGTTGTTGCTTTTGGTTTTTGTGTTTTTTTCATTGTCAGTATGAGAGCGGTCACGTGAAGAACTTTATATAATGCTGTCCAGGCGTGACCCACTGACCCCACGACCCTCTGCAGGCAGTTTATTCACATTCTGCTGAGAAAATATCACGTCACATTTTCACACCCATCTCCTCCAGAATCAGGCGACTTCAGTTTCTCGATCAGTTTCCTCTTCTTTTTCTTTTTAAAGGAAAACTTTCTCTTAGTCCAGTACGTATATCGAGACTCGCCTTTCTTTAGGGGAAAAAACACGAACAGCTGAAGTTCTTCTTCTATCCTTTTATTCAAATTTTCTTTCTTTCTCAAATTCTTTTCCCAGCTCTCCAGTTTGCCGGCGGAGCCCCCCCCACCCCCCCGCCCACCCCCTGCTGCCGAGCCTGTGGAATGAGCCTCTGTGGCAGGAAGGCGCTGACGTTGCTGAGCAGCGTGTTCGCTGTTTGCGCACTGGGCCTGTTGGGCATCGCCGTCAGCACCGACTACTGGCTGTACCTGGAGGAAGGCATCATCCTTCCTCTCAACCAGAGCTCGCAGATACGCATGTCGCTGCACTCCGGCCTCTGGAGGGTTTGTTTCATGGCCGGTAAGTCAGTGTGAAGACGAGTTTTAGTCGGGACTCCACTTTAGGCAGAGTTCTGGTTAGGGACGTTAGAGCGTTACGACCCATTTGGTGCTGATTCGTGTGATTATAATAGGGATAAAGGTGGAACAAATGGAATAAAGTCGAGGTAGGGTCAGAAAACGTTCAAGTATGATATAAAGGTCAGAGGTCAGGGGTCTCAAAGTCTATTCGCTTTCTCATTTTATAGATTTCTCCTCAAACTAAGAGAAAAGAAAAGAATCAAACTACAGATGAACTCCAGCAGAATGTGTCACAGAATCATTTCCAATTAAATGTTTTTTCTATACGTTTCTTTTTTTAAATGGTCGGGCTGATTTAGTCGTAAGAAAACTGTAAAACTTTGATCGGACCTGCAAACAGATAAATCTCCTCCGCCACGAAATAACGTCCGATTTTTGTCTTAATCTCGTTATTCCTCATTGCCCCCCTGTCTGCCGCCGCCGCAGATACTTCGTGTTAACGCGATAAATCATACTAGTGTATGATTTATCGCGTTAACACGATGTCATGCATCCTTTTCCAATCTAAGAATCACATAGACCTTAGTGTGAGGAAGAACTGGAGTGATTTTTTGAAAGGTTCGTTTTGACTCTAGGGGGAACTTTATTAACTTCTTCTTATTGTAAAAGATAAAATTTCTTAACCGTTGGTCCAAGTTAGTCCAAATTTGGTACATATGAATCGACTTAAGGAGATCTATCTGGTAAATATTGTATTTTACTCCTGTAGTTTATATTTTACTCACTAGGGGAGCTTTATTTTTTATTTTATTTTTTACGAACAATACGGTTTTCCGGACATAACTCAAAAAATATTTCATGGATCATTTTCAAATGTTATATATAAATAGACCTTATAGGGAGGAAAAACTGGATTTATTCTGGGAAAGATTGGTTGTATATTTTTGACACTAGGGGGAGCTTTATCTCCCAAATTTTCCGGACATAATTTCCAAACCGTCGGTCCGATTAAGTCCAAATGTGGTTCATATGAATCAACTGTATGGACGTATTTATCATATCTTACCCATATCTTAATCAATTAGTTCATCATCTTCTAAATTTAGGTAAGTTTATTTATTTTTTCTGAAAATGTGGAAATAACTTCCATCAGGGGGATTTTCTGCGTAACCAATCGGAGTGGGGGCTTTCCAGGGACATACCCTCGCTGTCAGGGACGACGGCGTAGGTTGAATTTTAGAACAGATGGTTTTGTCGTCGTTCTTACGGGATGGAGAGACCCGGAGGTTTCCATATGGATTCATCACAGATTGGGAGCACCAGAGGGAATAGAGCCAACAACCTGGTTGAATTCCTTCACTGTGACAGGAAAGTTGAAACCAACATTTAGATGTTAGTCGACTTCTGTGCTGATGAAACGTATCGCCGTTACTCCAGATGTGATAAGTTGTGTTTGTAAACTTCGTTTGTGAGGAGGAATCTCCAGACCTTGAGGAGGTTCTTGCCTCCTACCTGCTCAAAAACAAAGTTGGGGATTAAAACCAGGTGAATTTTAAAGTCATAGTTTAGGCAGGAGAACTACAGGAAGTCAATCAGAACTTTACTGCGACAGATTATTGGATATAATTTTTTCGTTTTTTTACCATGAAAAGAAATGAAACAGCAGTGGATCGATATTTTAGTCAGCTCTATAATCCAGAGGAAGAGAAGAACCCAAAACCACCAGCGTGGAGATTCCCTCAGCTACACTGTAAACTAAAGGTCCGGTTTGTTTCAGGGCCCATCGAGCGGCCTTATTGCCCACTTCACTGTTCTGTTTGTCTCTGCTGACCCAGAAACTATTCCTGCTCTGACACGGTACGCTGGTAGACCAGAAACGCTGAACGAGTGCAGGCGCTCTTTTTGTATTGATGGTATTTGGCTGTTAATGTTTACTTCCTGCTGCTCGCCTGTCGGGTTCTGACCCATGGAGCGAGCGCCATTAGTTCTTTTTGATTCTGGTCGCCGGACGAGTTGTAAAAGTAAATAAACTGAATTCACATTGTTTGAATGAATCTTCGCTTTACTGAAGTAGTACTAATATTTTTTTGGACCGAACCCTCTCCGCGTTTACGCAGAAATGTACTGATGACCTTTCCTTTGTTTCAGGGGAGGAGAAAGGTCGCTGCTTCACCATAGAGTACGTGATGCCCACCAGCGTCCAGATGACCTCAGAGTCCACCGTTAGTGTCCTGAGTAAGTTACCGTCAACACCAGACACCCTCCGGACGGATGAAAGTGTTCAGACCCTGTTTCAGCAAACAGCGTGGCGGCGGGGGGGAACGCCGTGTTTAATGTTAGTCAAAAAAAGGTTTTGTACAACAGGTGGACGCTTCCCATCAGGAACGAGGTTTGAGGGTTTTTTATTTTTGGTGCAGCGTGTTTCATCTTCTCATTCTTAAATCTCTGATCCATGAAAGTTTCTCCAGTTGTCGTTTAGAATGTGTCGGCGCTGTAAAAAGAGGAAAACACATTTATTTTCTTACATTTAATGTCAAATGCACTTTTAAGCTGCTCATACACCTGACTGTTTCCTGAGGAGCAGCTGCTCCTGGCTGCAGGAACAGACACGAGGAGCAACAGTCGACTTTTGCCGTTTTATCGCGGCAGAAGAAAGAAACGGCTAAACCAGCCCAGACTTTTACCACGAGTCATTTAAAGTTCTTTTTTTTTATACTCTTGATTAAAAAACAATGATTTTCGATGCAACTTTTGAAAAACATAGTTTTCAGGCTGTTTTTGACGCCTGTGAATAAAAACTTTTCTGTGAAACTCTCCTGACAGAGAGGGAGAAGATAAAAATGAGTTATGCTGATCTATTTTGAATTTAAACTGTAATTTCAGTATTTTCTATCCTGTTGAGTTTTTATTAGAATTCTATAAAACGAGTAAATAAAATAAGAATAAAATTGTCATAATAACTTTTTCATGTAGGTCAACTTTAGTTTGACCTTTTGGACCCAATACAAAAACCAGGAAGTTATTTTATATTTGTCATTCAAAGAAAAGAAAGAAATAATAATACTAATAATCACTTTATTTCATCTTTTATAAAAGAAAGATGAAAGAAAGCTCATTTAAAGATTAAAAATAAGAAAATAAAAACATTTGTGAAAGTATAGATTAATATATAAACATTTGCAAAAAGAACCGATAAATATGATCAAATCCGATAGAGATAAATGCTATAAAAACTATAGTTTTTATAATAATAATTTGCGGTTAAACGTCTGCAGGAGATTCTTATCGACACGTTTAACACAACTAATCAAATAACCGGTTCCATTAAGACTAATATTAAAGCTGTAGCTGGAGAGATATCATGTTTTTATGGAGGACAGAACAAGGTTCTAGAAAAACACTTTACTTCTGGGAGCTTCTGTGGCGTTTTCTCCCGGCGGGAAGCTCCGCCTCCATCTAAGACAACATGTTTGAAATCTATGTTGCGTCGATCCGTCGGGTCGTAAATCGCTTTTCTGCTACTTTGCAGGGAAAACCGTCGGTTACATGTTTTAGAATGTCATGGTTGGAAACGCACAGAAGAAGGTTTTGCTTCAGGACAAAGTTCTAACATCCATGAAACAATAATCTGACCCACTTTTTCTGCTCCACCTCCAGAGATGATCCGTTCTGCTACGCCCTTCCCTCTCGTCAGCCTCGTCTTCATGTTCATTGGTTTTGTGCTCAGCAACATCGGACACATTCGACCTCATCGCACCATCCTGGCCTTTGTCTCCGGAATCTTCTTCATCCTCTCAGGTACTTGGGTCGGCTTTTTAATCCCAACATCCAGGTGACAGCAGGTGAGTTTTTCCGAATATTAAACCTTTCTGAATGACAATGTCGGTCGCCTGTTTACACGACCTATGACCTTTTCTGACCCGGTGTTTACACGCATCGACTCGTCTAGTCGGAAACAGCTCTCTGACACGCGTAGATGATCCACGCTAGCGTTCATAAGATGGCGATGATTCTACGATGAGCTGGGCGCCGACCGCCAACAAGCGCCCAGAAGAAGAATGTCACAAAGAGGGCGTGGACAGGAAGTGACTTTTTGGTCCTTCTAATCGTCCAAATATGTTAAACTCTTTCAAAGTTGCGATGAATAAATGATTCACTGATGTAGAACGGTTCTGTTTAGAAGTCGCTGTATATTTAAAATGCACGGCGTCGCCGAAAAAAACTGAGCCAGAACATTACGTCACAACGCTGGTCATGAACAGATACGACTCAAACAAACCTGAAACAGTTTTTACATGAAACATCGTTTACATGAAACAGTTTTTACATGAAACAGTTTTTACATGAAACATCGTTTACATGAAACAGTTTTTACATGAAACAGTGTTTACATGAAACAGTGTTTACATGAAACAGTTTTTACATGAAACA